>RJWH01003344.1:0-161314 GCA_004363575.1 Solenodon paradoxus | reverse complement strand
TCTCCTCTCTCTCTCTCATTTTGAATGGAATGCTAGCATAGCAAGCTTGTCAAAGCCAGTTGCTGCTGTCCTATCAATGCTGCTATTGTCGGGCTGACAGATGACAGTGAGCATAGCTTAGTGCTTTGCTGTCTTTAGAGGACTAACACTCCTCATGACTTGCTCTTGTAGGTGTAGCTAAGGAAATGTCTTTTGGAGCCGCATTTTTACCCATTAGTATCCTCGTGAGCTACTCAGAACAGGATCTATGAATTGTTTATAAAGGATGTACAAGGCCAGAAAGCATTTATTTTAGCTTCCAAAATTAAAATTCACTTTCAAACGATTGCATTTTGCTACTTCATTTATAAAGATGCTTCTGAGGAATCTATGAGAGAGTTGCTGGCAGAGATGGAAAGGCTTTCTTAACTGATTTTTGCAGAGTAGATAACTGTATGATTTATGATGGACCACAGTGTTGTTTGTTTGTTTGTTTGTTTGTTTTTTAATTTGGAGACAGATACTAAAGTTTGAAAACTCTTAAGAGGCTGTCCTGTGAGCAGCTGATAGAGCTGCTTTTAAACAAAACTGCTCAGCGCTAGAAGGAAAGCAGGAAAATGCTCTTTAACATAGCCTTTTTGCAGCTGCAGGGGAGCAGATGGAGGTAATTCATTTGCAGATCTGTTTGTGAAAGTTTTACAAGTCATTGAAAACTAAAGTAGCATCTCTGTAATGGATCATTAAAGTCACTACATTTATAGGTTTTAAACAGGCTATCTGAAGTGTTAATTAAATGTAAATAGATTTTCTGGCTGGGTTATAAACAAATGTTTTTTTTTTAAAAAAACTTTAGTTATAAATTAGTCATTAGAAATTAATGGTCATCTGGTGCCTGAGCAACATAAAATGAGTTGTCATCATATATATGAGTAGCCATTCAAGTAACCACTATGCCAAAACACCCAACAAAATCAAACTGAACTAAACACAGGAATAGGGTTTACAGTCTATGTTTAATCTGTGTTTATGAAAAAAGAACCTTCACACTGATGACCTGTTTTTACAGGGATCAAAAAAGAAAATTTTCGTTTACCTATTTTTGATCAAGTTAGTTAAGTCAGTGAGTTCTTTTGCCCCAACAGACTTGTCCTCTTTCATCAATATTCATATTCCTGTAGCCCTGAAGAATTCTTGCTCCTATTGGACTTTCACATTTGGTAGCAGAAACCTTACACTGTCCTCACCCTTTGCAGGTGAGAGAATCTATGAATAATGCTCTATATAAGCTTCTCTGAAATCAGAGCTGTTAAGTTGGTTGAATAACAGGATTTATGGCTAGTGCTTTGTGATTTTTGTTTTCAACTACATAAGGATGCCTGTAAAGTTATGCTTCAAGTTACAGTATATATTTTTTTGCCACCAGATGATGGATTATTTTTTTAAACTTCTTTTTAAAAAATTAAGCATCACACAATATTTTAGCATATTGTTCAGTTGTTCAGACTATCCTCTGGTTATGGTCTCAAAAATCTTCAATGAGACAATATCCTCATAAGTAATCATAAAAATTAACTAAAGTAATAACTGCAATTGAGTATTATCCAATCCACAATATTACATAACCCAAATAAGACTACATTCATAAGCTGACGTCTTTTGGAATTCCTGTCATTCCATTTTGGCTTTACAATGGAACTGGGATTTAAAAAACTAAAGACAAAAAGGCAAACGAATACCGCTCGGTATGCCAGGGTTAGGACTGCATACACTGCGTGTGGTAGGTACCGTGCTGACCACTAAGGCCAATTTTCACTATTGCAGAACTATTTCAGGAGAAAGTAAAGTTTCCCCAGATCAGCTATCTCTCCATAAGATGCGCGTGATGGCATCTAACAAAGGCAAGTTGTAGTCAGAGGAGCCTGGCAAGCCTATACTGTTCCTGTTGCAGACTGACCACCAGGCTGCCTGCCCAGGATCTGACCATGTTGCAGGGTGGGGAGGTGGGGGTGGTGTTCCTCAAATCAATTGTATGCAGGATTAGCTAGGAGAGAAACATAGGACAAGTTGAGAAATAATCAATTCACACCTTGAAAAGGCAAAGCCGTGTGGTTATTGCCCTTATCACGGCTTAAGTACTTATGAATTTACTTAGCAAAATTTAAGGGTCTGCCTACAAGACAGTGCCCACGGGGCAACCCTGGTTTCTTGTCAAAATCTAGATCTACGGTTCCAGATGGTAAACATTCAGAGACATATTTATGGTGACTTCTACATACCTCACTTTGACATTTGGTTTCTTTGTGACAGCACACACATGAAGTTCGCATCAGTAGTCTTAACAGCTGTAAAAGTGTTTGAGCGCACAGGATCTCCCTCCCAGTGAAGTGAAAAATAACTTTGGGGGGTGTGTGTGGGGGGGGGCAGGGGTCTCAATTTGCTCTGTTAATGCAGCCTGCTCTCTAAACCTGAAGACAGGTAACAATCCTAGAGGCCAAAAGTCATAGGAAAGCTTTATTCAGAAAAGTTAGAAGACACATTTTTTTTTATGGTGGAGTGGAAAAGGAAAATACATTAATGCAGGTATTCACTGATCTTGAGGTAAATTGAGAGCAGGGACCTTTTTCCAAGAATAAAAAGAGTTCTATTTCTTTCGAAGGAAATGTATGTGATTTCAGGCTGATTATGGTGACCATTTCCAATGTGATAGTTGAGACCAGTAACAATGGTGACACTTTGCATTAACTTTCTTAATTACATGTCCATATGGAATGGATAGGGGCTTGATTCTTTTGTGTTTGAGATTTCAAATAATTCACTCTTTAAGTATCCATAAAGCAGGACTTCTGACACTGGTATTGAGATTTCTTCAACCATTGTCACGTGGATGGGGCCAACCAATGGTTCAGCTCAGGACATCTGGTTCTTTTTTCCTGGGCAATAATTGAGCTTGGGGTAACTTTAAGGGGATTAACTTTTTTAAAGAGCTGACTCTAGATGATTATTTTTATCATTATTGACTTTGAGGAAAGAGGGTCATGTACAAAATGAAATCTACAGTCACAGTTAATTTACCTTTACTTTAGGTTAGATCCATGGAAAAGGGTATTTGAAAGAAGATTTTTTTTGGAAAGTTTGTTTTGAAATATGTTTCTTATTTAAAGTATCTTCAGGTCTATCTCTGTATGCTGGGAGGGAGGGGAACTAGTTAATTAGCTTTTCTTTTTCCCTCTGTAATATTCCCCTCATCCCCACATTCAATCTGTCCTCAAATTTTGTGCATCTTCCATTGAAACTACCTTCCACATCTGGCCCACAGCTACTGCTCTGGTGCAATGATGGTGTCACACCTGAGTCATTAACAACAGTTCCCTCACTGGTCCATTTGCGTCCACTTCCCTCTCTGCTTACCCCTGCGTACTGACCTTCCTAAAACACTGCTTCCGTCACAGTTCTTCTCAACTGAGAAATGGACTCATTTCCCACAGAATGAAATTTGAATTTCTCACTCCGAAACACTGGTCTCCAGTATTTGGCCCCAACTTTCCAACCTTCTCTCCCACCAACTCCCTGCAATAGTAGGAATCTACTTTCCAACCACAAAAGTGAACAGCTCAATATCCTCCCTTCTTGGTCCTTTCTCTTAACCCCTCACCATTCTAGTTTTCAGTCTTTTTTATCTGCAGAAGGAGAGTGTTGTCGTGTGTGAAATTCCTATTGGGTCTATGTGGCTCTGCACACATGTTTATAAGCCTGTGTGCAGAACATACTTTTCACATCTATATACTTGTTCTTCAAGATTTCCACTTAAGTGGCATTCCTCCAAGAATTCTCCCTTCACTACTGCATCTCCTAGCAATGTTTTCCTTTGAAGGTAATTATCTTCATAGATATATGACATGACATATATGACAATAATAACCATAGTTATCGATGAACTATACTTAGCACGATTGTCTTGTTTTTAATCCTGCCTCTTAATTTGCCCTTTAACTCCCTTGATCTGAAGATACAGTAAAGTCTCCTAAGACAGGGACAGGCCTGGTCCACTTTGTGCCTCACAGATGACACTAATAAATTTATGTTGACTAGCTTACAGGGATATTCAAATATCCAAGGCACTTTTCTTTCGCATCATCCCACTTTAGAGCCATTTATGGCCATAATAACCGTTTCTCCAGTCATAAGAGGAAAGAAAAAAAAAATGAAATTTGACTGGTTGTATTTTGGGGCAGTTTAGGAAAAAATGCCATTTTAGATATAATGGAAACTATTGTCCCAAATTAAGCTGGAGTACTGTATGAAAATTCCCATCTATTTTTGGTTTCATGCATTAGCTATGTGTCTATCACATAAAAATTTAAATATTATTTTAAAAGCCGGAAAGTATAGTCTTTGGATTCAGACAGAGCTATGTTCTAATTTAGGGAACCATATCTCACTAGCTGTGTGACCTTGGCCAGGTGACTTAACTATTCCGAGTTCCAGTTTCCTCCTCTGTAAAATGAACACAGGAATATGGCTTGGCGATGTTGTGAGGAAAACACATAAAGTAGTTGGCTCAGTGCGTGTCCAATAAATGTGAGAGGAAGAATGTTGGAAGATGCAGAGTGAGAGCTAGGATTCATGTATGTGCTCATCCCAGTGACGCCAATTGTTATGTCTATCTAGTTATGGTGTGTCTTCCTTTGGCCTTTTCTTCGGCCACCAGACGTAGGGGACAGGGAAGAGAGAAGACACAAGAGACGGGGTGGGGGTGAGGAGGCTGCTTTTGGCTTTTAAAGGTTTGGAGCAACTGAGTTAATGGATCTGGAGGGACAATGGTAACAGTTGAATACCCTTTGCAAGGAGGAGGTAGTCCTGGGTCCTGCATTAAAGGGTAATAAAGAACAGGCACTGGGTGGAAGTGCTGGGCAACAAAGGGCCTGAAGCATGGACCCCAGCAGGGAGTTGAATTCACCAGTCATGTGCTCCCCTTCCTTCCTCCTGAACCACTATTTAGAGAGAAATAATAACTTGGCAAAACATTGTAGAGAGTCAGGTCAAGCTTACAGAAGAAGTAACTGGGAAAGCAAGATACCATTTAGACAAAACATGGGGCTTGGAGCCATCCTTCACCTCCAAACCAAATTCAACAAAGAGTTAAGACCTGTCAGCTGAGCTTCTGCCTCTAACCAAATTCTGCGCCCACCATAAAATGTTGAGCTGCCTCTCTGTGCCCTTTCCCCAGAAAGGCAACAGACTGAGAACTTATCTAACAAAGCACTGCATGCCATGTAGCAAATATGACCCTGGACACTGTTCATTCAATTTCAGTTTTCAGAATTTGGGAATAGATCAAAGGATATTCTTTCCCATTCTGATTGTCTAACCTGCACCTGCCCCAGACCAAGTTGAGGAAAGAAACTGGAACTCTTCTAAGAAAGACAAGACAGCATTTCTAGAGAAGCCCCCTTTTTCCTGGCTGAAATGTCTATAGAATTTTCATAAGGAAGCATTGGCGCACCCTGGTGGAGCACAGGTTGGACACAGTACACACACATCCATAGATCCTAGGTTTGTGTCCCGGGACCAGTGGGAACATTGAGAACAAGCAAGATGAACAAATAAAATAAATTAAATTAACAAATAAAATAAAATACTTCTTTTCCTCTCCCTGCATGCCTACTTTTGCACCCCTTCATTCTTGCTTGTACCTTTCTTAAAAAAAAAAAAAACAACTAATGGTTTCCTTGACTCCGTCATCAGCTGGAACAACTACAAAACAGTGCATTCAACCTATGTTAATCTTTTTTAATGTAGTTACTTTGAAAAGGAAAAAAAAAAACTTTTGTGTACTCTGATTTTTTTTTAAACACAGCTATAAATCTGTAGGAAACTATTCCTACATTTTCGAAAATGTGAATCTAAGGGACTCAGACGCACCACTGTTTAACTGGAGTGGATAAGGTTGATATGAAACTGCTATACTGAATAATTGAATGGACACTGTTTCTGAGTGAAAAAAAAATCTCTATTGTAAAAGGTAGAGTCCCCCAAAATGAATCTACACTTTAAATGTAATACGAGTCCAACTCTAACATCATGTTAGATTGTGGGAGCAGAGTTTGGGAACTGGCGAGAGTTCAGATGACTCTGGCTGAACATGAAAATAAAGATTCTAACATTCTTCTGAAAAATCAACTCATGAATATGCCTAGACACTTTGGTTAGAGAAGAGATGAGATTATATGGGACTAGTCTTGTCATATATCCAAACTTGTAATAAAACTATAGTAATTGAATTTTCTGGTTTTAAGTCATTGATTTTGACATTGATTTTCATCTACCTTCACATATTTTTGCTTTTCTTCTATTCTCTTCAGTTTTCATTTTTATTGTTTTGTTGCCGTTGTCCATATTTTAAGTTCAGCGACTAATTGCCATCTCTAGGAAATAGTTCTGTTGTTACAATTAACTAAAACCCTGAACTAGATTTTTATTACTTTGTTCTATGGTGTTTCTCATCTGCAAACAGGACGACTAATAGATGTGATTTTTCCACTTTACAGAATATGTAAAAGCCCTGAAATAAGTTTATCTCAAGAATTTTTTTAAAAAAAGCCCCCTGTATTCATTCTCTGGATGAATGAGGCCCCAAATATACCAATTCAACAATCGTCCCATTTTTTTCCTGAACTTTTAAAACTAGCACATTCCTAATGTTTTCTTTAAAACTGATTTATTTATTGTTTTGATTTTTTGCTATAGTGCTAGGACTTGTTGGCAATACTTGCTATATTAATTTAAAATAAAACTGAAGGTTAAACTCTTTAAAGATTAATTGCATGCAGAGTGTGCATTTACTGATAATATCCACAGGTATACTTCTAAATGAACTTATCTTTAAACTTACATCACTAATATGGCTTAGCACCAAAATCACCTTCCTATAATATAATGTGTCCTCTAAACAGACTTCCTGTCAGTTTAAAGCCTTCCCCTTAACCTTCACCTGCCAATAATCAATCTTCCCCCTGAATAGAGTATCCTAGTAAACAGATGTGTTTGGCATTACATCCAAAAATTCTTGAAACTTCTGCTTTTAACTTCCATCTCCGAGAAGTACACCTCAGAAAAGAGAGGGCCCTATAAATCATGTGTTGCTTTTTCCTCCTCAAGAGCTTCATGCTGGTAAGAGAAAGGAAAGTGTTATGAATATAATGAATGAATAAAACCACAGGGTATATAATATTGTTTTATTTGAAGCCAGAGACTTTACATGTGTTAATCACATTCCTTTTCATATATGACATCTATTTTGGGGGGATATACTCAATATCAAACAGCTTATATTTCTTTTTAGCAACAATAATGTACCTTATAAACAGAGCCTGTGTATATTTGGAAGCTATTAATGGCTAACAGGTTTACAAAAGCTCTATCATTGTGTTAATTGGTAATATCACCTAAGGAAAATGGGGTGCTGGAAGTGGGATTTCATTTTGCAACACTATAAATTTCTAAAACAAGTGTTCATAATAGAACATGAAGAAATGTTTATCTGCTGTCTATAAATTAATAATATACTTGGGATAATTTTATAAACTATAAGTGGGTAAATCTCTTTCTATATAAATATGTATATATATGTATCTATATATGTTTAATAAGATAATTTAAGCAGATAAAAATCTTAACTTTTTGACCACTGATGGATATTAGATAGAATACACAACTGTGAATTTTTTTAAATCACTTAAGACAAAAAAGTTTTTTTTTTGCTTCTCAGACTAAGAAAATGACTGGTCAAATAACAATTACAGTGTTTCTAAACTTTGGGGAAGTAGTGAATTTTCAAGTCATAACCACAAACTGCTTTTGCAAAACACCTATAATTCTCTTCTTTCAACTAAGAAAATGTTGGTGGTGAGGGACATATAATTTAAACAGTCTAGAGGCAAGAAAAGATGAAATATGTAAGTTGCCTCTACTCATAAACCTCAGATTCTATCTTAGTAGAGATGAACTGACATCCTTTTCATGTATGAATGACTTACCTAACAAAGGTGTAGACACTCCCTTCTTCATTCACTGTAAAGACAAGTCATTCTTAATTGTAAGGTTTGGGAAAGGCTTCCCCATTCATCCAAGTTTCTTTCTATCCCCTCTTACTTTTCCTTTTAGTTTATTTCAGCCACAGTTTGTTTTAAAACTTATTCCAAATAAGAGAGCCATTCTTTAATCACATCCTTATACCAAGCATTGGACAGTTTTCAAGATTAGAAATAATTTTATTAGCAGTAGAAGATTGTATTTATCACTTCAAACTCTTGTACTACATGTTGGGGCAGCATGATTGAAAGAATACACTGCTTAAGTCAGCAAATTTGTAATGAAAGTATAGTCTTGTTACTAGAAATTTGTGGGAATAGCATTAACCTGTGGAGACTTGACAGCATTTTGGTTCCTCAAAAGAGACTTGGGTTCTGTTCAAGTTTTTAATGAAGACTTTGGCTGGTTTTATTTTACTCAACTGAGTTTTCTGAACCACGTTCCCTGGTTTCTATGGGAGAAATGCCAACCTGAGTGTCAGCACCTGTAATCTATTTCTCATTTAGGGTTGCCACGCAGGAAGGTCTAATTGGCATGAGCTCGTGTATATTTGGAAGCTATTAATGGCTAACAACTGAACTGGTCATTCTTGAGATGTCCAGATCGATGTACCAAGGGCAAAAGCTTTAACATCCAGGTGTCATATTACGATCAATAAACATCATCTGCAGCAAGCATAAAAGATGGACATAGCTGCCAAACTTAATAATAGATCTTGTCATCTGGGTCCACTTATGTCAATAGGCTAATGTCCTTATGTGGAGATTTGGGCATGGGATGATATTTCTAAATTTCTTAATTTCAGATTATCTAAATTCAGGTTTCCATTCAGGATTCCTCTACAGGTTCAGCTTTTAGACCTCCCTCAGTGGTATAAATTTTCTTGAATTGGAGAAATACAATCCTGTAAGATAAGAAAAATTAATAAGGCGTGCCTGGTGGAGTACTATTTGGTGCATGCCACATACATCTGTACATCCCCATTTTGCATCCCAGGATTGGTGGGAACAACCAGAGGAACAACTAAATAAAAAAAAATATATATTGATCTACATTCTGGTCAATCATTACAAAAGTGGAATTGGAAATGGAATTGCTATGCCAGTTGTCATAATCCTTCTGGAAGCTTCATTAGTTTCAAATAAATCATGTCCTATGCTAGGAAGTAATAAGCTTAAATGTATTTATCTATCACTTCTTTGATAACTTTTCAATACCTAGAAAAGTAATCAAACACAGGTTACTAACAATGAATAAAATTGCTGAATAATGAGAGGAGTGTTATAGAGAAGAAAGAGAGTCAGGGTGTAAATGGAAAAAAACAGTGGAAACTGGATTCTGAAACTTGGCTAACATTAAAAGTGTGATGTTGAGCAAATTAGTTAGCCTTTCAAGAGCTTGCCATCACCTCTTGCCTTTATTTTGCCCTTTCCTCCATCTTGATTGCATTATTTTCCACTGGCAAACTCGGCTCTACCTCTAAGAAAAGTTTAAATAAATAAAATATTTTCCTTGAAACTAAAAAGGGTGGGTGGGGGGTGCTGAAGGGGAGAAAGGACTTTAATCCGATTCTTTATCAGCTCAGGCTTCTAAAGTGAGCTTTATACTTCATCTTTTTCTTTTTCCCACTCATCTTAAATGCCACTCTTAAACAAATCTTCCTTTAGCACTGTTTTCATCATGTCATATTCCAAGATTCCAAAGTCATCATGTACCAATTTTCTACAGCATCCAACCTAAATAAGAAAAAATAAACGAACCAGCACTTAAGGACCTGCATAATCTCTTCCACTATAACCATCCCCCTCCCCTACGCACTTCCTTTTCTTTACCATGCTTGTCCAGCATCTCTTGTATTTATATCATTTATTTCTACTACTACGCATTTCTTCCTACTGTTTTTGGGGCTGAGGCTGCCCTCCCATCATGGCTCTGAATGTCCAAACCTCACCCACCCATCCTTGAAGGAAATTTATTACCTCCGTAAAACTTCCTTTTTGTAACTATTCCAACCATCAATAATCTCCTTCTTATAGGTGCTCTCTTCCCACTTAAAACACCATCTTATAATTTTAAACTTTAATTGGGTACAATTTTACATATATTATTATTTTCTATATATGTTTAATCTTGCTTTCTCCTACTTTATTAGAATCATTAAGAAAGATGATGTGTTTCATGCCTCTGTATCTCTCAAGCAGACATCAAGGTGGTATATCCAGTATATGCTAGAAGTGTTCGTTACACGTTCACAGTAAAAACAACTAAGAACAATTGGAATAGAAAATTGCATTTTCATCTTGGAGAAATTATAAGAAACCAATCAATAGCAAATCTGCAGCTACACTAGGCAATTCTTTTGACAATGTGGAAAGCACTATCTTATGCACCATTACTTTGGCTTACATTTTTTCCATTTCTGCCCACATCATTTTCCAGGACTGTCTTTGAGCCAACTGGATTCCATCCAGAAACAGATTCGAATAGACAATAGGCCAACAAGAATTCCCATCTTCCTTGATCAGATGTGAAATTGCATAGCTGGGTGGCACTCATGTGCCAGCCACTCTGGATTCTGTTATCAATTAGTTGACTGAGGAGATGTGGCAATTCTATTTTTAAGGACCTATAAAATTATGGCTCAACCAGAATTTCAAGGGGAGTACCCGATCGACAGGCCTGTCCCTCCTGAATGAATATATTCACTATCTGCTGCATAGTGTGAGTTAAAATGTCCTGTAAAATCTATAGTAAATCATACTGGGCTTTGTGGAGTTTTTTGCTTTTTATGTTTATTTTTGTAGTGATATTTGATTGTAAAAATTCTTTGACTAGGAATGGCATTCTCATTTGTAGGAAAATTAGCTTGTGAGATGAGAAGTTTCAAATTACTTAGAAAAAAAGAGGAAATTATCAAACATTTCATCAAAGCTACTGGACTATATTTCATCTAGTTTTCTTTAATGTAGAATTAGCTTTAAATTTTCCAGGAGAGACATGTAAGATGTCATAGAAACACAAAATGTAAAAGATGTACCTTAAAGATAACTAAGTCAAAATCGCTCATTTTTCTTCTGAGGAAACAGGTTTCGGAATGTCCAGAGATCTACCTAAAATCACAAAACTTATTCTAACCAGAGAGAGTTCTCCAAGCCAGGCTTTACCAAAAAGTGCAAGTCAGTGAAATTGTACCAGGACTAAAGGGAGTTATATATGTCAATTGTACATTAGAACCTAATGAGAACAAGAAGGAATGAGCCCAGCTGTCTTTTCACCCTGGACCCACTTGCTGGGAGCTATGATGAATAATAGGCACTGTAGAGAATTCTTGGAACTGGAACAAATACTAGAAAAGGCATTTATGTTCAGACATGTTCTTTGTGGAAAAAAAATTTATTCTAACGGAAATACCTAAGCATTGCTGTGACTGATTATCAGAAAATATGTAGCTTTACTGTAGGGAACCTTCTTAGTGAAGATATTTTGTATAACTGATGCCAAAGGAATGGTACCCAACTGATGAATGTCTCAGGTTCAAGACCTGCATGGGGGGGAAACAACCAATGTGAACAACTTAGTAAAATTAAAGTGCTTCTTCCACCTCTCTCTTCCTGCCTGCTTACTTACCTTCATTTCTGTCTACACCTTTCCTTAAAAAAAAAAAAAAATTTACCCACCACTCCTTCAAAATACTTTCATTTGAGCTATTCATTGGAATTTGCAATGTTTCGATAAGCAAAGCAGAAAAACTTATATAGACTAGAAAACTGAATCTGATAGAAGACAAACCCGGGGCTATACAATGAATGGAGTTATCAGCATTTAGAACTCAGTGCTTCTACCTTTTACTTCATTGCTCCATGCTTCAAGTGATTCACAACTGATCACATTTGCTCAATGGATTAGGGAAACCTAGAACAGCTGGGCTTTTCCTCAGTAATACCACCTGCATTAGAAGCAAACATTTAAAATACTTTCTCAGGTACTAGAATTTCCCAAGACAGATGTAAGAGCAATAGTCTTTGTAGCTTAATATTAAATGTGTGTATGAGTGTACCATTTTATTTATACATATATGACTATATATAATTTGTTTAAAATGAATTTATTTATAAAGGAAATAAAATAAATCATAATATTGGCTTACAAGGGTATTTCCTAGTCATTAATTTCCATTGTTATTTTTCATTTTGTACTATAAAGAGTAACAGTTTAATAATTCGAAATGAAAGATTAATTTAGGCTAAAGTGTGTTTTTGATATTTTGAAAAATAGTTTTGTTTTTAAAACATGTTCAAGATTTCCTTTTTTTGTTGTGTTTTAAACATCTAAAGGAAGCCATTATGCTTTCAGAGCAATGAAAGAAATATGTCACAGGAAAAGAGTATTTTCATTCATTTTTTTTAAGCTATTGGTCATATTTCAATTTATTAGAGAATATGATTGTAAGTCTGGTTAGAATTACAAAGAAATCAGGTTTACCAGTATTATAACTTCTGATGAAAAGAATTCTGTTGAGAATGTGAAGATAATACAGCAGAATAATTATGTTTTCATATAACTAAACATTACAGTGAGGACTGAAAAGGATTCTCAGAAATATTATTTCTTCCATTCATAAGAATATTTGGTTTATACTACTTTCAAATAAGCCTACACATTGAACACTTATGTATAAAACATAAGTTCCTATTTCTTATTTGCATCTCAGTTGCTGTCTGTAATGAAACTGAAGTGTATAAATTTCACTACTCAGAGGACCAGAAAAAATAAAGCTGAGCTCTTTAAACTCTATAGCTCTACTGTTCTGTCATTGATCAGCAGATGCCCTTCAGTTTCTATGAACTTTTCTCCAACATACTCATAGTCTCCACTAAAAAGACCACATAAAATACCAAGCTTAACTGTTCAAATTAGCACACACAAGCATGCACGCACACACACACAAAGACATACACACATATACACACACACAATGCAAGTCCTTGCAGGTGGAATAAAACTCAGAAAGTATGACACATAGAATGACATTTAGACAATGAACTTTCTTAGTTGGTACACTACTATAATTTGTCAGTCCTCTTAAGTTTTATATAATTTTTTTTTTCCAAGTTTATGAAATACACTTTCTTTTATTTAATTTAATAATTTACATTCTAAATTGCTTTCAGGCATTTCATCTGAGTTTGACAACACTGTGGAGCATGTCACACGGTTAAAGTACCTGTGCCTCTTCAAGAATGAACAGAGCTACATTCATAGTTAATATAAACTGAAATATATTTAGGGATATGACTCTCTTTAAATTCAATAACTACATATAACTATAAATATAAAAGTTTTATACATAATATAAATTATATATATTATGTATTACATGTACAGGGAGAGAGAGAAATGAAACATAAAGGAATTGAGGTAAATTGTTAACAGCTGAGGAATTTGAGTAAACAATATGCAGCTATTTTCTCTTATTCTTGATTCAACTTTCCTGTAAATTAGTTCAATTTTCAAGCCCCAACTCTTTTTCAGTAATTATTTTCAAACATAGGCAAATGTTTTTAAAGATATAGACAGAGGGAATTTAATTCACATATGTTGATAACAGAACTAATTAGAGGCAAAATGATTAACTAGAATTCAGCTCTCTTTTTTCTCCACACTCCAAACCTATCATTTATTTGTATATAAACTGAAGAGTAATTTCCACTTATCGTATTTATAAACCACAATCATACCTTTTGCCAATCAGTCATCAATAATCAGTACTATATCCTAAGGAAATGGGATATACCAAGGAAAGCTCAATTATTTAACCACAAACTTTTATTTATATATTATTACCTATTGTGAACCATCTTTATATCTCTAATGTATTTGATCCTATTAGCACTTTAGATGAAGCAAATAGGACAAGCATTATTAGACCTATTTTACAGATTAGAAAAGAAGTTGTTAAGTTACTTATATCATTAATGTTTATAGCTACTAAAATAATAGTTATACTCCGCAGACAAAAACCTCAGAACCATTTCTCTTTCCAAATGTCTTGTTGACATTCCAATGCTTTTCCTGTCTCTAATGACCATATCTAAAACCTCTAGGACTGATAATTGTATTTAGCAATAGAAAAAATAACATTCCCTTAAGGAGTGATATAGAATGACTGAGAAAGATGCTTGTACTCTATTTACTATATATATAATATATATTATACTATGTATAATATATATTATATATAGTATGTATTATATGTAAAATCTGCTCAAATTTATTAAGTTCTTACCTGGAAAATTTAATTTTTCAACATCTTTATGATATGGAATCTTCATGGTCCCATCTTACAACCAGTCTCTGAGATCTTCACTAATTTGATCCATGTTACAGACCCATAGGGACCAAGGCAGGACTTGGACATGATGATCAGATTCCAGACTCCAGATCATTAATTAAGCTATTTCTCATATATTCATTGATTTAAACTTCTGAAACAGACAAAATTGTTTCTAAGAACACAATTTGTATGGAAAAATATTTGTTTAAAAATGTAGGTACCACATCCTTAATTTCATTGATAGCAGCTCCTGGCTCTTTAAGCATTCAATAAATGTTTGTTAAATGAACGAGTGATGTTCTCTATCAAAGTAAGAATGTATGAGGTTATGCTCTAAACAGAAGACCTAAAAATTGAGCTGACTTAATTCACCATACTATGCTTTACAGTAAATCACACAGTTTCAAAAGCCATAAAAATAAATAAAAGAAGAAACAAAGTTTCACTTTAAAAAGTATATTGTCAGCCCTTGGAAAGTTGAACTGCTCTGTGAATAACCAGACAGATATGACTTTTGACTGACTAACCTCTACTAAATTATCATCTCTTGTCTATATTACAAAAAGCGACAGTCATTTTCTCCACTCATTGGACTTCATGAGTTTTTCCTTTGCTAGACCAGTCAGGATAAAAATAGGGAAATGCAACTGGAATTTTAATGTGTCCCTTGAAGCTGCCCACTGAGCAATGACACAGGAAGGGACCAATCAGGGAAGACGCAAGCCCAAGGTAAGTGGTAGGAAACAGAGGGTAAACTTTCCACCTTTCTTCTTCCAACCCACGTCTCCGGCTGTCCCTTTTGTGGTTTCTTCCCACTCTAAAGTTTCCTATAATATTCGCTTGCATATGTTTTTCCTCAAATAAGAATGGTTAGATGACATAGAGGACCACATTTGACACTTCCTTTCCTCTTTTAATAATACGGTCTCTGTGCTACCTCATGCATTCCAGCACAACACACAGACACTTTAAGTGCCCAGCTTAACTTTACTGCAATGTAAAGGAATTTCAGGGTAGAAACTGCGTTCATGGAAGTCAATTACACATCGAGTCTCAGGTTACTCAGCTGGCACAGGTTTAAAGCATGAAAGCAATTCCTTTCAGGCGCTGCCCGTTATCACTCCCTTTGCTGTCCATCACCCTTGCCTCAGGCTCTGGCTCTTAACCTCTGGTTCTTCTTACTAATGCACCTGCCAGCCTCACACTGGGTACTTGCAGATTCTGCAGAACCAGGTTCTTTCCTGTCTCAGTCTCAGCAAATCTTCTATCAGCATCTCTCAGACACAGCAACCTCTGCCATTAGCTGTGTCCTGGACCTTGTTCCCTATTGCTCCTACTTTCTCTTCATCTTCTCTGCCCAGCCTGTGCTCCCCTGTTTTGCCCCATCTCCTACTCTCTGGTATACGTGTTTTAGCATTTGTAATTTATTCCTCTACCTACTGACAAAAAGGCTGGAGGGGACATCATGCTATAGCTGAATTTCTTGGATAATCCTTGTTGTTTCTGTGTCTCTCTAATCCACTGTTTCTGGAGAAAACTTTCTTGGGATTTTTAACACCAACCCAGCACCTTGAGTTTGCCTGATCCCCTAAGTGGTCACCTCCAGTTCTGAAGTCACAGCAATAGCATTTATGTTATTATGAGGACCAAACACTGTCTTTTTTCAAGCAATTTCTAATATTCTCCTTTTAGATCATTTAACCTTTAAATTTAAACACAGAAACCTAAGTGGTGGTCAAGGCCACCACTCAAGTAATAATACTCCCTGAAAAAAAAGAATACGTTTTTGACTCACTCAGGGCAAAAGTTGAACTTGCGCTCAAGGACATGTAGGTCCGAAAAGACTGAGAAAAGGCAGGAGAATCAGAATGGTACCAAGCACCTACCACATGCAAACACTGCTATTCTTGTTCGCATTTTGTTATTCTGGACTAGTCACTCTAGCTATGAGTGAAAGAAGTAGACTTGAAAATAAAAAGAGGTAGACACCTGTAGAGCTATGATTTGGGCCTAAGTCAGTTTGTCTCCAGAAATCCACGTTGTCTCTCAAGAAAGTTCTACTCAAATGCCAAATAGTAAAATCCACTCATTACTTACACAAGAGGTAATTTACATTTTCCTGCAGTTGACACTCTTTTTTCCCCAGACTAATTAAATTTCCCATGCTAGTTAAGTGCTTCTTCTCACAGTTTACTAGGTTTTTTGGTAAAGAGTTAAGAGAAGGTTTTTGGTGACACTAGCAAGGAAGAGAAGACTATAAAAAGTTGTGAAGTGTACAGCACCATGTCTCTTAAGAGTGGGCCAACTCCTACAGAATACACATTGGTCTACGCATTGATAGTGAAGGGGCTGGGCCTAAGCGCTCATCTCTCTTAGATTCACTCTGTAGGCCCACAGTCAAGCCAGGCCTGAGAGGGTTGACACTCCCACCCCGACCAAAGGTGGCCCCATGGAAAACACTGTTGGTTATTTAGAATCTAGGGCATCACAATGAACATGCTGCTTCATGTTTTCAGTAAGACATTATTATCACTGTTGTTCTGAATAGACAAGACATGCACACGCTTACTTAATGTGTTTTCCCTTGATTTATATGTTCTTGCTTCTTAAATCATTTCCAGAAAGTCTTAGGAAATGCAAAAGGAATTTATCAAATAAATGTGTTATCTTTACCTCCAACAGAATGTCAGATCACTTCTTGAAAGAGCCTTTCCACATTCTTTTTCAGTTCAAACTGATTTTAACAAACTTGAATATACCCACCATAATTAAGAAGCCAATTTATTCAGTTCATTTGCATCAGTCTAAATAATGTTTCCTGACAGATGACTTCCCTTCTAAGTACCAAGTACTTTTTAATCCTAGGCAGGTTATTGCTAAGGATAAATGATTTCATTTCTCATAAAGATGCCAGTCATTAAGAATATTAACACAAATTCCTTCCCTTTGAATAGAAAGGTGCTGTCATTTTAGCAATGTTGCTGTGTCAGCTTTTCTATTGTCAAACACAACAAATGACAAGAAAATCAATTTACGCTTTAGAATTAGTCAAGTGAGGAATTCTTTGAAGTGGGGGTGGAGGGTTTTGCCTGGACTCTAAAATTACATAAACGCAAGTACTGTATGTATGTTGGTAAGATGTGAAATTTAATGAGAACTTTTTGCTGCTATAGACCGTGCAGACAGAACCTATCTCAGCAAAAGAATTCTCCACTCCTAAAATAGAGGTTTGATGAGCAACAGATGTGGTTTAAATGAACCCTTGTTCAACCGAACTAAGAATATGTTTTGATGTACACGAGGCTCAGTCCAGAAGAAAGGGGAAGTGACAATAGTGCAATTTTAGTGTTAAGGTTGGTGAAGATATTTCTTTTTTCCATAAAACTTGTCTCATAAGACAAAGTGCAAATGAACTTTTAAATAATACTTTCTAACAGTTGGAGGATGTCATACATGCCACCTATGAAACAATTTATAATTTTGTTTTGCAGTCTGTGGTATGTAGAGAAAAGCATTTCAAGGGCTAGCTCTAATCATTAGAATGATCCCTGGCAATGTTTTGCAATTTCCCCAACTTAGTATTTCTACCCACAAAGGAAAGATTAGATTGTTGTTCAAGAATGACAAGCATCTAATATTTGGAAATGACTAAATAATGAAATGCCTGGATTCTATAGAAATACTGAGGAGAAAAGATATTAATTTCAAACCAAAATCTAGTGCAAACATGACCTTCCTATTGTAAATCTCATGAATAGGAAAAGAAATTACAGAAAAAGCTTTGTTTCTAGGATTGAGAATTTAGAAATATATTAATATTGGGATGTTTCAGACAGGGAAAAAGGATCTGTTTATTACAATCTCTTGTCTGTGGAGATGAGAAAAATTCTTTCTACTACATCTTACTGAAAGAATGCAGTTAGTAAAGATTTAAATGACAGGAAAAGAAAGGCCATCTTTTTATTCCTTTGCCTTTAGGCAGGACTATAGTTAAGCCATCTCAGGAAAGATAACCTTGTTATTGCTACCCAAATCTCCAGGTAAGAATGAAAAGTTAAAAAAGAGCAGATGGGAAAGCTCAGGGGCCTTGAAATTAATAAAGGTCAGTTCCTGCTGACATCATTTCACTTAAAATTCATTTTGATGTAGCCTAACTCTTAACAAAACTCTAAAAGCTGTGATGCTTGGCATTAATTCTCTGAAAATTCCACTTAATATTGATATCTGGTCATTGTTTCATTATTTCCTCTTCAGCCCATGGTGAGGGCTGAGGGGAAGGTGGTGTGAGTTGGCCTCATGCCTTAGGGTTCGGGGATGACCAAACACAAGATATCTGAAACTGGACTGATGGGGAGCAACAGCAGTTTATTAGACACATATGTTAACAGCTCAGGAGAGGTGGATACTGCATGCCATGTAGGGCCACACAGAGGTTGCACTTGGAATAGAGTGGACAAGAAGGGGCTGTGGACGGCAGGCTTTGTAATAACAAGAGGGTGAAGGTTACATTGGTGCCCAGGGGAGGACATGGTTACTTGTTTAAATTATTGTGTGGGCTGGCAGGGAAGTGAATCCCATTAGATTGAGGGCCAGTTGGAGGGCAGCTGGTTCCATTGTATGGGAACTAGCCAGGTGGGTAGTCTTTCCCACTGTGGGTGGGGGCTGGAATGGGACTTAACCAGGACACAGCAAGGAAGCTCATAGTTAAGGCTTTGAGTTCCTAGTAGGAACTCATCAGTAGAGATACGATAAAGGCTATAACTGACTTGAGCAGAACAAAATGAAAGGAGGTTCTGTACTTAAACTACAAAATTGCAATGAGCCCTCTGTCATTCCTAAAGGCAGCCCCTGAAATCTTAGTTCTAACAAGTCAGTTGTCCATATACACAACTTCAACTTATACAAAGCTTATTTTCCCTTGGTTATACCTGACACCTGTAAGAGTAAAGTCTTTCCCACACCTTTTGTGTCTCAAGTGAATAGAGTCACTTTTGACTGGATTGATAAACTTGAGGGCTTAAACAGCTTTTCTGACAAGAGTGCTCTTGTCAGGCAATCTTTCTCACTTTCTCTATGACTTAACGATTGTGGGGGATAAAGGACATGAGGAGGTCGGTAGTTTCAGGCAGAGCCTAGACATCTAAAGTTCATGCTAGGCATGTTATAAAACCTTGGAGAAGGCATTTCATCTCTCTGCACCCTAAGGTCTGTGCCTTGTTAATGAAGTTAAACCAGATCAAGAGTTTATAAAAAGAATTTTGGTAACAAAATCCTGTTTCAAATAAAAATCTAAAGCCACACTAAAAAATGGAAATGAAGCTTATTTGTTTCTTTGTTTGAATCTAGTAAATGTAACCCAAGTCCACTGACCTGCACTCCCCCTCACATTTGCTCTCCCTGTCTGCAGCTCCCAAACCCCCAAATTCCTGAAGCATTTCCTTGAAAGCCCAGGGCTCCTTGGAACCCACTGGAGAATCTACAAATAAACTACTATCTAAGGTTTCTTCCAGTTTTCAGCAGAATGGAAAAATCAGACAGTGGAGTCAGGCATACTTAGGTTCAAATCCTAGTTCTGTCTCTTCCTAAACTGGTTAACAAGACAGTTTTCCCACCTGTAAAATGAAGATAAAAATAGCTCAATTTTAGCCCAATTTGCTTGGTTAAGAATGCATGTAAAGCATCTAGCTCAGTGCTGAAACCTAGTAGGAACTCATCAGTAGAGATACGATAAAGGCTATAACTGACTTGAGCAGAACAAAATGAGAGAAGGTTCTGTACTTAAACTACAAAATTGCAAGGAGCCCTCTGTCATTCCTAAAGCCAAACCCACAAAAAGTTAGGCTAAAAGTCCTCTTTAGAACCTAAATTGGTTTTTATTGTTCAAAATCAGTGGAGGCGGGAAAAGTGCTTCTAATTCACTGAACATTCTGTATGCATTGGAGCGCATGTACTGTGTAGACACACCCCAAGTCTCTTAAATGACACCACAATCAATCCAATACCACAGATGGAATTTAAAGCACGTTGCTTTCACCAAAGAATAACAAGGGAAATGTCATTAAGAACACTTTAATAGTAAGCCACAAGAAATTACCTGACAGGTCATGTTCCATATTTCACTCCATATCATAAAACAATTCACCAGAGAGCTGTTGTTCTATTTGTTGAGCTAGTGTGATAACCTACTGCTTTCAACAGTGGAGAATTTCTTCTATAAAATGCATCCCAGATGTCTGTGATTTCTGAAAATCTCACCTGTGAGGAATGTTCCTGGTATTCTCTGAAGTAAGCTCCAATTCATAGGTCCTCTCATGAAGCAGGGGCTTATTAGGTGTGAGCATTCCTGTTCCCTCACAACTTCCACCCGCAAGGAGGCTGATGCAAGGAAAGTTTGAATGTTTCCCTCTACATTTATAAAGTTTTCTTTAAAAAAAAAAAAAATGATGAGAATTTCTAAACATACCTAAAAGAAGAGGATGCCATAACCCATAGGAAACCTATTGCACAGCTCCATTGGCATTGATACCTCACCACTGCAGGGTGGCCTCCACCTGAGGCACTGGGGTGAGGGACCCTTTCACTCCTACACTCAAGGCCCAGGTAAGAACAGGTGACTGTCAGTGAAATTCAGTAAATACTCACCAGGGGGCTACTTTACTCTGGGCCCCATCCTGGGTAACCAGGGAAAAATCACACAAGGCCCCAAACCTGTGAAGCCAAACAACCCATGAGAAATTACAGCAAAGAAACAAGAGTGAGCAAAAAGAAATGAGGGAAATTTGGGGAAGACTTTGATGGGAAAGATGGGATCGGAACAGAGCCCTGAAGGAAATGAGAATGAGGACATTCTGGACTGAGGAAGGGAGACTTGAGGATGATTCATACCCCAAAGAGCTGGGGTAGGTGAGGCGGAGAGCGGGATGACAAGTGGGAAATGCGTGTGGAGAGGAATGGAGGCTCTGAATACCAGGATGAGGAAGTTCTTTACAGGTTGGGGAGCAGAGCCAGGAAAGGACAGGATATAACTATCTAAAGCAAATAGGCGCTAGTAAGTTGGGGAGGGAGGATAGCAGGGAAAATTGCCCTCAGAGGCAATCAGAAATCTTTCAGCTAACCCAAGCTTTTCTGTAAGAACCCTCAGGCTCGGTTTATTGCTCCCACAGAGAAAAGAGCAGACACAGAGATGTTGAAAATAAAAATTAACATAGAGGGTCTGTCCTAGCCCAGAGAGCTCCCCGCAACCTCATTGGGAAAACAAGAGACCAGGAATAAAGAGAGGCAGCAGAAGCACCTGGTCTGAGTCTCAGGAACATCAGTGTTTACTGAGCACTTGGTCTCCGGAACGCCTGCCTTTCCAAATACCACATCTTCCTCGTCCACTCCATCCTGCCACAGGCGGCTACTGTGCCCGGTGCTCGCGGAGGGGGCCGGAACCGCACGCCTGGAAACCCTGACCCCTCCCTGGAGGAGCCTCTCCCCGTCGCCCGCCGGCCAGCTGCAGCTCGCTGTTTGTTCGCCGAGGTTTGCATACACATATTGAGTTGCCTTTTTTTTTTTTTTTTTTTTTTTCCAGTCAGTTCAGCAGTGTCCCGAAATTCACCCTCAGTGCAACTTCTGCCTCTGCTCCTCCTCTTCTTGGAACTGCCTTTTGTTTGTCTGGCAGCCTTGGTTCTATGGGGGTGTGTGATGATAATAATACGCGGGCTTATATAACCTTCATCCTGCAAGCACTTCGCAGACAGTCCCTAATAAAGCTTCGGGCCGGCGGGTGAGCGCGCGGCTTTAGCTGCAAATCCGAAAGCCCGACCAGAGGCGCCGAGGCCAGAACGCAGGGCAGTGAGGGTCAGAGGCCGAGCCTCCCGGGCTCTCGGTGCCTCCGAGGTCGGGAGTTAAGAAACAATGACTCTCGCCCTCCCGAGGAGGAAGGAAGTCCCGCTGCCACCTTATCTCTGCTCCTCCGCGCGCTCCCAGTTCCCAGAGCGGGTCTAGAGAAGATTATTGAAGGCGGCTTTTGTAAGTATGATGCTCCACTTTTTCGTTACAAAGGAAGCCAGCAAACTTTTCTTACTGCCCTTGTCCATTTCATATTGTTTATTCATTAGCATCGATGCCCTCGTTCAGATTCTTAGATGATGGAAAGTCTCTTTCTGGCCAAAGTCCTCCACCCAGTGGGGTCCCTAAAGGTTTCTATGGATTATTCACTTAATAAAATAGCGGCCAAGCGAGGTGCTGAAATGCGCGATTTCCACCAAGTCCTGGGCACCCCGAACTCTGCTGCACACATGTCCTCACCCGAGAGAGGAGGCCTGGCTCTTCACCTGGTTTCTTAGGCAGGGAGAAAGGATGCAACAACGTTGATCTTCCGTTTCTCTGTTTTCGGTGCTCGCAATTTCTGGCGAATAGAGTAGTTGGAAGTTTTGTTTTCACACTATGAAATAAATGTCATCTTTTCCCGGCAGCTTGAAACTTGCTCTGGCTTGGGTAAGTTCTACAGAATGTCGCAACTGCAGTGGACATACAGATTTTTATTGAATTTTTCACTGCATCGCTGTAGGGTTTAAATATTAAAGGAACAGGGACACTAACTTCTTAAACACTGGCGAAACCCAAAGGTCTGTTATTACACTACATTTTTGTAAAGAATGGTGAATTAGCAGTCTTTTCCTCCGGGATGATGCATACTGCGTGGAGAAATGGTCTTTTCATTAAAGGTAAATGTAAAACTCTAGAATCATACTGAGAAAGGTATGGTTTCTGCACACTTAGAAAGCACGATTTGCCGATTGAATAATCTAAAAAAAAAAATAAGTTATTTTAGGTAGTTGTACAACTACGATTATAAATTGGAGCACTATGAGTCAAAAGAAATCGTTGTCTCCATATTTCAGGTAAGGAAAATAAGAAACATAACAATAATATAGAAAAGCAAGGCCTCTCACCTTTAGCGCATAAGTGCCATAGTTAGTTCACTGAGCTTGATTTGTCTGTCTTATATATATATGAAAACCACATGTAATGTATATGTGTGTGCCTGTGTGTATACACATTCATTTAGGCAGAAGATACCAACATAAATACATATTTAATTAAAAATAAATATATACATGTATGTATACATTATATATATAATTAACTTCCTGAACACTTATGTTTGTTTTCTCTAGTTCGCAATATTTTACATGGTAGTATAATTTCCAAAACTGACCAAGTAAAAGGATTAATACCAAGTTTTAGATGGAGTAGAATTATTTATTCATTTTTAGCAAACATGGGAAATATTATAAAATTATGTCTATTTTTAAGATTCACTTTAAATGACATTTCCACTTAGAATTCTTGTGGCTTCCAAGAAATTCTAAAACATAATTAAAGTTGAAAATAAGACTGGATTTCAGTTGCTTTTGCCCCTAAATTTAAGTGATCTGTCAACACTAAATTCTATACTTTAGCTAATTTAATTACAAAGATCAGCCACATAATCTCAACATTAACCTCAAAGGCATGCTCAGTGATAGTAGAAAGAACACACTATAATGAAATCTGGAATTGAGGCTTGGGTTTGCCATAACTTGATTATATGGCCAGCAGTAAGATCTTTAAGACTTTCAGCCTCGGGTTTCACATATATAATACTAGTTACTTCAAAGAAAAGGCTGCTGAAGGGACTGAAGGGAAGTAAGATCAGTAAACTAGCACAGTGTCTGAAATGGCAATATTTCAATTTTAGGACTTTTCCATTTACTCTGTTTTTTCATCCTTGGTTCAATTCCTTCATTTTATTGAGCATCTACTATGAATTGCACATTCTGCTTGCTGTTACTTATACAAAGATGAAGATTAATGTACTGCCTTGGAAGAGTTCATACTTGAGAAAACAAACCAAAACCACAATTTCCTAACAGTATACCTGCAAAAATAAAAATGTATCTAAGATTAAGTGACAGAATTGAGGCCAAAGTTATTATCTTTGCTTAGTGAAAGTCAAAGAAATAGTAAGGAATTTTCTAGAGGAGAAGAGAATTGGAAAGCTGAAATCAAGAAAGCCTAGGGATGGGAATTGGTTTCAACTGACCCTAAAGTGGAATCAGGAGTGTGGGGGTGGGGGATGGGGGGGTTATGGCCGGAGATTTAGTCAGGGGTCCAGTCATGAGTATTCTTGAGTTTCATGCCGATGCTGAGATGTTTGGACCAATTATTCTAGTGAAACTCAAACTGGAGCATGAACCAGCTCGCAGTCTGAAAAAAAAGTTTGTTGTATGGGTTCACTCAATGTGAATTGAAATGTAAGTCAGTTGCATCCTTAAGACTTTGTTAGGGTCAATAAACTACTTTTTCATTCGTTTGCTAGTAGCAAACCCATCTCGATGATGGAAGAATTGTGGCATAAGTTTCTTAATTCTACCAGGCCTGGCACTTTCTAGGATCACACTTTAATCAATGAAAAGATATTGAAGGACTTTGCTTAAGGCAGAGAAAGTTGAATGTAGATGTGATTTATGTTAGGAAGATTTGAGATAGACCATCTTGTATCTAGCATGGAATATAGGCTGGGCAGAAGCCTAGGTGGGGTGGCATTACTATAAATTAGGAGAACAGTAAAAAGTCTATTGTACTGAACAAGAGGGAACTGCTGAGCAGTGTGGGTGGACAATAGGTCATAGATTCCAGAAATTTTTAGAAGGTAGAACATTCTCCACTTGGGGACTGAAGGAATGACAAGGAAATATTTATATTAGTTTGAAACTTGGGCAACTGGGTGACTATAATGCAATTCCATAAAACAAGAGGAGGTATAATTTGTGAAGAAAATTGAGTTTATTGGGATAACTTTGAAATGAGATGTCAGTGAGAGATTAGACTTCCACATGAGTGAAAATAAAAAGTAGATTTTTTTAAAGTATAAAATACCCAGATTTTTCTTAGGAATTTTGAAGAACAACATAAATACCATCTCTCTTATGCTTGATGCTCCCCCAAAATGCCAATATATGGGTTCAAGTTTTCATCTCATATCTCTGCTATTGAGTGGATTGTTTTGCCATTAATTTTTTAACAGGAAGGCCATGTCTAGGGCAGTTTTGCCAATAGCTTTATATCCCCTCAGAGGAGCAATTTATACTTCCTCTGAGCCTTCCGAAATGAATGGAGACAGACAAAAGTTCTGGGGCTAGTAGAACACTTATTCATAAAAAACACTTAGTCATAAAGAATTAATACTTTTTTTTTTTATCAAGAAGCAACCCTTTCCTAAAAAGGACTATTCCACTTCCCTTAAATTGTCAGATTCATTCAGAGCCTAGAGCAAGAAGATAACTTCTAAGACTAAGCAAAAGAAGTGTCTTATTACCTGGCTATTATTTGATCTGCAATCATTTCATCTTTCTGTAATGTGTGTGACTGGACTATTGTTCATCTGCATTTGATTGGTGTGTAATTAAAAAGGAGGGGTGTGTAATATTTGCGTAGTTTTTAAAGATGATAACTGAAAGAATTTTAACATTTAGAATGAGTGGAAAACAATCTGATTAGCAGACAGGAAGCTGTGACTTTTAAAATCTTTGAGGTCTGATTACTTGATAACCTTAGTTTTCTTATATTCTTTCACCCTTTCTACTCAACACTTAATCTTCTATGGCAAAGCCTCTATCGGATTTCCTGGATTTCAGAGCTTTTACCTCACCTGAGCACTTCAGAGCAAATACCACCTATTACGAAAAGGGCTTAGTCCCAGACTTCATAGCTAGTCTCACCAAGTAGTCTAATATTTCTCTCTGGTAGGTAAACTCTATCAACACACTTAAGAACAGATTTAAGAAGCTATTTCTACCTCTAAATATAAAGAATTTTCCCACTCATCAGAAAGATAGTATCTGGTTTAATCTGAATTTCATTCAGCTTCCGATTGCTCCCTTTAAAACTTAAACATTAGGAATTAACTTTGGTTTTTTAAATGATGAAAAAGTTTTCTCTTTTTGCTTAAATATTCCCATTGTTAAAAATAAAAGTCTCAAAAAAGAACTTTTAACCATCTCTAGGATACAAAATAATCATCGAATATGTATTTTAGAACAAGATGATCTTGCTTCATGAGATTTTATTATTAAAGAAAGAGCAAGATAAATTTGGAGGAATTTCCACCAGCACAAGTGGAAGTCTGAAGAGTTTAGTGAGTTCCATATATGGTGCTGGCCATTCCACATTTAGGTTACTCAGGCCATTTAAAGTCTTGGCTTTATAAGTAAATGCTACGCTCTTCACAGTCTTTTTAGGTTTGTTGACATAATGATTTATTTCAGGCTGGGTGCTGCCTGAGCCACCGTGTTCTCCCAGGCGGTGTTCGCAGACTGGAGAGGGTGCCGCTCTGCCATCCCCCAGACACCTGAGGCCAAAATATTGCTGCCTTTGCTTCATTTCTGTGCTCCATGGAAAGCTGGAAACTTCCCAACTCTCTCTTGGGTTTGGCTTCCTGTTCACATGTTTTCTGGTCTCATGTCATTGTGCATGAAGTAATAGTCCCACATGCAAGAACCATTCACAATGGCAAGATTTGTGTGGTTCAGTGCAAGTTTTCTAATGAGGACATTTTGGACGATTCAAAAACTCCTTAGGGAAAGCAGTTTGGAACTGGTTACTACTTTCCAAAGCAAAGGAAGCAAAGACAAAATGCACTTCTGCAACAAGCTGCTTTTAGGAGACAATTAAAGGAAAATTGCTTAGGAAAAGCAAAGTTACCTTAAACATAGATCTACATGGATATATGTATACAGTATAGAAAAAATGTCTCTAATTCATTTTAAAAATATCAGTGACTGTGTCAGCATTTCACTGACTATAAATGGTGCTAGTGTTTCCCACTGAAGACTGTTACTTTAACGACATTTCTCTGAAGCAAAATCTGATGAGTTTATGAAGTTTCAGAGCCAGGAAATGCAGCTCAGTTTCTGAACTGAGAAAGCCAAGAGAGTTAAGTTCAATCATCTACTTGCTTTATAGCATGGATTTATAAGTGCTAAGTGCAATAACATACAAATACAGAGAGAAGCCAAACCAAACTTTTAAAGTACAGCTCTAAAACTATCAAGCTTAACTTTCTGAAATATTATCAGCAGGTGAAATTCTGGTGCACACTCACACTTACTTGTGGATGTTAATGTCACGTTAACGGACAGACCTGTCAATGTTTTATAGCATTTTAGAGCAAGAAAGGATTTTGGAGGTTTTCCTTTTATTTTACTAACAAAGAAACTGAGATTCATGTGAGTGAACACCCTTGAAACACACACACACTCACATTCATAGAGATTTCTCACTATTCCAAAAGTAGCATTCCTATGAAGAACTTTAAGTCAAAATGACAGGAAACAGAAACAATAACCATTCATTTATAGGGGAAAAAAATTTAAGCATTACCCAACCTAAAAAACAACCTTCCAAATTACACCAAATAGTACATAAACCTAAAACGAACATATAGTAAAAGCAGCTATGATGTGATGCATACACAGTCTGTGGAAAGTAGTTCCAGGGAAGGGACTTGGGGCTGCTCTCACTGCTTGGGGGGTGGAGGGGGGAACTGCCTGCATTACAAAGACTGCAAAACACAAGCTGAATGCTATCTTTGCTTTTCTGCCTCTATCATAAAATATCAGATCCCTTTCTGTCATCAAAAACAGACTCTGATAGAGATCTTTTGTGAAAACCAAGTAACTACTGTATTGTGAACTTTTAAAAAAACAGGGTACACCTGTATTAGGAAACAGGGAACGTAAACATTCTCCAAGAATTCAACTTCTGGAGTGTGAAGCACAGGGGAGTGGTCAAAAGACCAATTGGATTGGGTGAGCCAGATATTAGAGGGTGGAATAATGAGGAAGGGAGTTGAGCTACCATTGGAGTGGAAAGAGAGGTGATGAGGATGGTGTGGGAGGAGGAGTCCTACATTAGAGGCTAACTCTAGGGAGACCCTGTGCCAGTATCCCTACAAGAAGAAAGCTTCCAGTAGAGAGAAACAAAAACACCTGGGTTCTGCCCACAATTAATTTGAATAACGGGGCCAGTTTAAGACAAGACAATTACAGGTTTATTGTTTTGATGTAAATCATCTATATCCCTTATCCTTGAAAGTCCCCGCTATGTATAACCAGCTTAAAATTGCATTATCTACTGAAGGGGTAAACATTTTCCAAATTTGATGCTTTAATATTTACCTAGGCAAGAAAAAAAAAAACAATCTTTTTTGATGTAAAGGAAATTTTGAGTCCTTAAATAGTATGTATCAGTTTCCTTTTCTATCTTATATAGTTTATACTTTCTTATAAGATATATGTTGTAGATCTTATATTTCCTCCTCTAGCTTATATCATATACACATTTATATATAATGTATATGTGTTGAACTGTGCTATTGATAACAGACTGCTTCATCAAACATTTAATGTGTTAAAGTAGGTGTTCCTTTTAATTCAAAGTATCTAAGTTGATTTTATTCCTATTTCTCAACTGTCATAAATGCTTACTAGAAAAATTCAGTCACTTGTAAATGTTTGCTTTTCTACTCATCAAATTACAGCTTGCAGCATTTTTAGAAGATTTTATGTTTCAATGCCTTTTCCTTTAAAATAGTTCTGATAATCTGAATTCAAAACTGGTCAGTTTTCAGACTTGGAGTACTTTGTAAACTTTTTCTGAAATTTAGAGAATGATATGAAATGAATCTAATGGAAGATCTTTCCCTTGATGAAAAGTCAAATGGAAGCTTCTATAAAAGGACTGAATTACCCACAATGCTTCAAAGTCTCTTACAAGTGATTTTTCTTTTTTTTAAAAAAGCAGTCTGTATGAAATTTGGTGAATATTATTCCTAATGCTGTCTTCTTTTGAAGTTGTGAAAAGACAACATCTGAAAAATGAGATAAATCACTGATAAAATGCAACTGATGGCACTTTTGCCTCTTTTATTGTGGGTATAGACAGCCACCCACTATCTGAAGAAGTTGAATTTGACAAATGACATACAGGTACTCCAAGACAGAATGATTGCAGAAAATCTTCAGAGGTACCCTTATCAAATATTTACCTCTTGATCAATTAAATAAGGTGTATCTGAACTCTCTATGTCACTTAAAGAGGGTGACATTTCATGGATGGAAAATGACAAGAACTAGCAGAAAGTATGAGTGGAGAGTCTTATACCTTTCTGTCCTATTTTGATCCTTGGTTCAGAGAGATGAAGGGTGGAGACATTACATGAAATTAGTTTGGCAGAAGAATCATCTGAAAAATGGGAATTTAAAGGCTCATATCACTTTATTAATATATCATGAGCTATTTAGGAAGCTGAGGAGAATTAGGAGTACAGTGAATGCCAGGCTAAGTATACCCAGTCAGAAGTCTCGCCTCAGAGGTGAAAACTGGACAGATGACTCTTGTCTTGTTCACACCTTGCCTTCACAGTTTCCTGCTTTGGCCTGATAAATGTTAGTGCCAACAGTGTTGTGGGACCAAAGAGAGTTAAAGGGGCTGACTTCAGCTATTTGACCTTGGTTGCAAAGATATTCTTAATGGCATTATTCCATAAGAGCTTACACCACCATGAGTCTCTTCTCAATACCAACATTGAAAGTTGTTCCCTTCTACCTCCAACCCAAAGTAATGCAACCTGTTCCATTCCTCTTGGCTTCATAGAGTATTTCTTTCACATTAATTGTCCTTTGCCTGATTTTCATTCTAAGTCTGCGTTGACCAAGGTGGCTTTGATTAAGTCCTCTAATCATAAGCTGACCATATTTCCTTGAGACAAAAATGGGTCAATGGGATGGCAAAAACAGGACAGGGTTATGCCCTGATGACTAAGAGGAGGGGAAGAGGTGAAGCAATGTGAGCAGGAGCAGAGCAGCCAGGTCTGCAGCAAGTAAGTACTATGTGATGTTGACTTGTGATCACATAGTAACAGTGTATGGCCTGGCAGGACTTCTTACAACCAGGACCAGTGCAAGGAATTTTGGCACCTTAGGTGAAAACCAAATTTGATGCCCCCATAAGCGCCACTCTAAATGTCCTGCCTAAAACACATGCCAGTACCAGAAATGCCCAATAACCGACTCATGTCAGAAATAACCCCCACAGTGAGAGAAATAGCCACCATGTTACTTACCTGCTACTCAACCACACTGTAGTGTTCTTCTCCCTTTGAAGAAACAGGGTGCATGGGGTAAGGGTCAGGGGAAATCCTCTTCCTGGCACTCCTGTTTCCTCTCAGGGTACAGGCACAGCAGTGGTAGCTGAAGCCTGACGCAGTCAGCACTGGCAATGGCTGTCTTAAATGTGGGACAACCACTTTGTGTCAGGTGCTCGCTCTTCATAAGTTAAATCAACAGAAGAGAAGACAGGTTTACATACAACTCTCCGTACTACAAAGCCCCAAACAAAATAGGGAAGTAGTCCAAAACAAAAAGTAAAATATATTTATTTTGGAATAAGTTCAATTAGTTTAGTATTAGGACTGTGACTTCTTAGGAATTCATCTTCTTGAGTCAGTTTGAAAATCTTTCTTTTGTGAGCCTTTAGGCCAATACATTAATTTTTCTGTAGGAAAGAGATTGGTCTTAAATATCATGCCATTAAAAATTAACTATGGAAGTGACTAGAAAATCCTTAATAATAGCAATCCCCCTATAGCTTCCCAAGAGCTCAAGGCCTGATTTTTCAACGGATCTGTCTTTGGGTTCATGTTGTTTTGTTTGCTCGTTTGCTTTGCTTTGTTTTGTTTTGTGGTCTATAAGGAGGTCATTTTTATGGGATGCCATGTAGTTGTTATCTGGCCAATAATCTTTCATTTCACACTTATTCCCTTTGATATATTTCTTTTAATTTAACTACCTTGTTACTGTCTTTTCATTCCTCAGTGTACCCACATATTGAGAAAATAGGAATGAGTTTAATATTCAAGTTAGAGCATTTGCTCAAATTTAATGCATGGACACGTTTCTCTTAAATATTTGTGGATCCACTATGAGAGCAGGTTTAGTCTGCTTTTTTCATCTTTGGACTGGAAAATTCAAATTCTAAGTTTAACCAGTTACCAGTGTCAGAGACCTCTGCCTCTCCTCATCCAGTTCCATCATTTGTATTATAAAGACAGTTGAATCACTTTCCCGCACCATATCTGAATTCATATATGCACAATCCCCCGATCGAGTACATTTTGTAGAAAGAAATGAGTTCTCTTTGTGTGTGCTCAGTCAGCTTTATAAAATAAGAACAACTTTGATGGGCCTTCGGGCTTCATAATACGCTGCACTGTGCATTTTTTATTACCTCTCTGCTCATGTCATCTGGGTATAAAGTTCTTTCATTTAATATTTTTCTAGTTTTAAGAACTGCTTACCTGCAGTTCATTGAACTTGGCATCATTTCAAAACACATATGCAAAAAACAGAACCAGCAGATGTTATAAGCAAATCTCAGAAGCGACTCAAGCTTCTCCTGACTGTCCTATTGCCATAAATTCTCCCTTGGTCTGAGGAGAACTAGGTTCTCGTCATGTAAATAAAACACCAAGAGGACACTTAAATGTCACAGCTTGGGGGGAGATCTTGAGTTTTCTTGTCAAAAATGTACACACCTGTGGAATAGACTTATTTTTGGTGGAGCCTAGTTTTAAGCTTGAAATACACCTGCCAAAATCTGAATGGTCACTATTGTACCTTCTGGATTCTAAAACTGCACTCAGACAAGGTTTGGTACATGCAGATGGGATAACTTAGAACAGAGACTATGTTGTTTTTAGGAAATTGAGACATTCCCTGGTCCTGTAAATACTTATTTGGGATGGAAACTTTTATCATAGACATACCTTAGCTGTACCACCTTGGCACTTTATTTTTAATATTACTTTAATTCTTTAAATTATATTCAATACAGGACTTAATCTAATGTCTTTTTAAAATTGTTAACTAAAAATAGTAAACTACATCTTTTCAAGTAATCAATTTCTGATGGGGATTTGTGAAAAACCGCTAGCATTATCCTCATATCCAGTTAGCATTCAAAGTTTGTTCCAGAATATAGTCAAATTTGCGAGCATTAATATAATGTGTTTGTTATAAAAACAACATAGTATCTCCCTAATATGAAATTTTTTAATTTCTTCTTCTTAATGTTTTATTAGTTTACTCTACCACATAAGTTTTAGAATAGATTCCCACCTCAGTCAAAGTATCTATCACACCCACCACCAGAGTGTCTGTGTCAATCACCATTGTTAATTTTATTCCTTCAACTACAGGTTCCTGCTCCTCCTTGAAATTTCTTTAGGGTTAAAAAAAAATACACTTAACCCAAGCCCATAAGTTTCTTTTTTCTGTATGAATGTATACTATGTGGAATCATAGAAAATTGCTGCTATTGGACTATTTTTGACCTATAAAAAGCAGCAATTTTCATATGGTAGTGCCTAATATTTTCCACGTAGGACATTTGGAGAATGTATCATTTTATTCTGTAACTGTATATCAAAAGAGTTTACTTTCTCTTCTGCCTTCATTGTTCATAGTTTAAATTTGTTCATTGTGTACCAGTACATAGGTATGGGACATAGAAGTTGATTTTGCTTTTTCTCTATCAGAGGTAGCACTAAAAAAACACAATACGTCCCTTCACGTAGCCATCTGATTTGGTTGCATTCTAATGACAGTATTTAAACTAGGATCTTCCACATCATCCTTTCATCCCCCTGAAACAAAGTTCTTTCATTTGTGAATCTTCAAAACAAATCCAATCAATAAAGCAATTGTGTACAAGTATACAAATGTGCACATATGTATGCACGTAGTAACATGGATCTTTTTAGAAAATATATCCTCAAAGCCAGATACAGATTACAACAGTAATAAGGAAAAAAATCATCCCTTCCATTGTTGAAATGGCCCACATGAGGTCTACAACATTTGTTTAAGATCACTAAGCTGCAGTTTAGTATAAAAAAAAATTTCTAATTCTTATAATGAATTGAATTTCAAGAAGCAGAATCAATTCCACAACTTGGTATCAGGCCAGATCTTTTAAATTGGTGCCATTTTTTTGTAGGAAAATTTTGAATGACATACTGAAGATGGAATATATTTCTCAATAGAAAGTTGGCGCTTTCTAAAAAGAAACACTGCCTTGTACCATGCCAGGGCATTTTAGGGACTGATAAATTCTGCTTGCAGAGGAAACATTTGATCTGTCTTGTTCTTACATTCCTAGTGCCACTGGTGGCAGATATATTCAACTTTGGTGCTTTCTCTCAGTGGTGTCCTGATTTAACCTCATTCATCTACTTACATGTCACAAGATTGCATCGCAGTTACAAATGAAGATTAGATTTTCTAAGAAGTCATTCCTGGAATAACTAGGTGAAAGGGTCAAATCCTGTTACTAAGATTCTGGTATTGCATTAATAGGGCTTAAAACAAATAAGTCATTGACTAAGTCTTTTTTTTTTTTTTTTTTTTTTAGGATATTTTTGCTCTGAAAAGTATAATAGTAGAATTGGAACACGGTAGGCTTTTTACACTGGTATCTACAGTTTAGAGAATTTGCAAAACTTAATGTTCAATTTTGGTAAACTATTGGTTCTCAGGTACATGCATATATTGAGGGAGTAAGACCTATCCTCTCCAGTAGACTATATGAAAATGTAAAAATAAAACTGGGTTTCAGTGAGAGATCATATTTGTTTTGTGATTCTACTCAAATTTCTAGAGACTCTTGCATGGCAATTCAGGATTGGGTGAAGTGGTCATTTGCATGTGACAAATATTTCTGAAAGCTGCCACGAATTGTGGCTATCAAAATGGAAGGAGGCATATTTCAAAGGAGTCAGCTCACTGTAATGTAAACTTTAGTGATTTTTGCTTCTCATTTTTTTAAGTGGAAGGTAATTCAGCGATAGGGCCTTTGAGAGAAGATAAATTATTTTAAGGTAGAAGAGTAACCCAAATATTTTCAAATAAATCATCAGCACTACCAGAAATTCTCAAGTTTTCAACATAATTTTTAATCGACTTTTCTATTTTCTAGTAATGTGTAAAGAAACTTAAGTCCATTATCCATAATCAATTTACATTGCAACTAAAACCCACATGTTATTTAAGTGAACCCATGATTTACAAAACGAGTAAGTTAGACATGGTTCCTGACAATGGGATTCACCATAAAATTAATTTTAAAATCATTTCCTTTGGTGTGTCCTGGTGGCGTGGCTCCAACAAGCACAGGCCTCATCCCCTTGGGTTTGAGTCCCAGGGGAAACAACCAATATGAACAACTAAACCACTAAATGAAAATGAAATGCTTCTCCTTGTCTCTCTTCCTGCCTGCCTGCTCACCTTTATTTCTGTCTGCACCTTTCCTTAAAATAAACATATTTGTGCTTGAATTTTTGGCTAAAAAATGTTTTAATACATTATCTGCATTAAAAAGCATATTTATAGGATTTATAGTAATATACACCTTACACCTACATAATGTTATGGTGCAAACTTTCTTCAATAAAATAAAAAAGATAAACAGAAAATTTACTTACTGCATAAACTAAGACTGCCTTAGCAGGTTAAATTCATCCTACACTAATTATAGGAGTCTGGTCTAGCCAAATTGTAGGCCTCATGACGCTCAGCAGTGCATCGTTCATGGGAGGGGACTAGCAAGTACCAGGGCAGTCCAAGAAGGCATATAAATATTTTGAGTAGCTTTCCTGATGCTAAGAATGCCATTAACACAACTAGTCACAAAAATCTGCTGTCCAAGGAACACTGTCTGGGGAGTTGGTTCTAGATTTAGGTATTTTGCTGACTATGGAACTTGCTGCACAATTAGAATGTGCTTGTCCTGTTTACTTCACTGGATTGTTATAAATAGAAAATAATGTAAAAGTACATTTATGGGAGGAGCAGGATATATGAGCCTCTCAAATATAACCTTTGTGGTCATTGTAATTTTTGTGCATTAAAAAAATTTTATGGTGCCTCTTCTAACATTTTGTTTCCTGATAAAATATATTTGAGATGTATCTAAATAGTAATGTATTTATTTTTCAGTTTAAATTAATTTTATTAAAGGAACATTACATTAAACATACAGGTTTAAGGTATATATCTTAGTAAATCCACATTGTGTATAATATATTAAGTTCACTACTATTTAAGTTCTGCCTTCTAATACAATTGATCCTGTTTACCTCATTTGTCCATCCATCCTCCTTCTTCCTTTTGAAAATACTGATTTGCTTTAATTGACTAAAGGTCTGTTTTTGTTTGATTTAGCTCATTTGTTTACTTGGTTTCTTTATATACCACATGTGAGTGATTTCATATGGCATCTGTCTTTCTTCTGATTTATCTCACTAAGCCTAATTCCCTATAAATCTATCCATGTTGCTGCAAGTGGTAGAATTTCACTTTTTGATAACTGAGTGGTATTCCATCATGTACACACACCACCTCTTCTTTATCCACTCATCTGTCAGTGGGCACTTAGGTTGTTTGCAGCTCTTGGCTATTATAAATAACACTGAAATAAACTTGAGGGTACATATATCTCTTTGAATTAGTGTTGTTGTGTTTTTAGGGTGGACACCCAGTAGAGGAATAACTGGATCAAATGGGATTTTCAATCTCAGTTTTCTAAGGAAATTGTATACTGCTTTCCAGAATGTTTGTAGCTATTGTTGTAACATTAAAAGACTAAGGTCTTGCATGGTAATAATCAGTTCCCATCATATTGTGCTATTCCCAGCACCTTATTTCTCCCTCATTATTCTTTTAGTTGTATGTCTCTGCCAGTAAACTAATCCCAATGTGTATTTTTGATGACTGGCAAAAATTCAAAAAATATTTTGTAAAGTAGGAAGGCTGCAACTATGTATTATAACTACGCACTCAATGCATTTTTAAGAAAAAGTTCCAGAATAAAATCTCTTGATTGATTAAACATTAAACAGAAGAAATTAGCTTGTACTGTATTATACACTTGCAGTGCCACTTGAGTGACTCCAAATAATCTTTATGATTAGAAGAAAAGATGTTTAAGATGAACCCATTGGGAACTGGCACTATTGCTTTTAATGTCTTGTTGATTGGCTCCTGTCAGGCAATAAAATGGATTGAGAAATTGTCACCATCTATATTCCACAGATGGAAGCTAGAGACAAAAAGTGACTTGCCTCTGCCTGCTGTTAGTGCCATCACAAAATTGCCCTTCTCTGGAGGAAATATGTAACTTTCTTGTTGCATTCCCCACCCTCAAGCATTGAGTTGTCAGGTAGCCTTTCCTACCTTAGCCATTGGGAAGAGTAAGCTAAAGAGTTATAACCAGCAAAGGTAATTTTATCTTCCTACAATGGAAAATTCTTTTTTTCAAATATATAGGGACAGATGAGAGAAATGTGGCATAGTGGGTAAGAGTATAGATTTGAGGGCCAGGTTTGACTGTCTAGGTTTACTTGCTGTGACTTTTGTTAACTTTGTATCTTAATTTCTTTCTGCCTCCATTACTTTCTTTGAAAATGGGGGCAAGTAATAATAATGACTTTATTTAACTATTTAGAGGATTAGATGATTCCATTCATATGAAGGTCCAAAACAATGCCTAGCACTAAATAAAGTGCTTTATACTTGTTAATTACTATATTAATCTTTTTGTGGAACTGTTAAAAATAGGGAAATGCACAAAGTAGATAATGTTTCTAAAGCATTCATCTTCCCCTAATTTCATACACTTCAATGCACCCACAAATATAAATTGACATTTACACAACACACACACACACACACACACACACACACAGTCGCAGTGTGCCAGGCACTATAGAAACCCAGTCATACATCTCTGTGGAAACTAGTTCTACGGAGGGTGGGGCAAATGGCTGCACCTCACAAGTAACAGCAATAATAGTACCTGACATTTAGTCAATTTAAATGTACTTTTGTACACTAACATTGTTGAGAGTCAACTGGCCTGGTGAATGGAAAAGAACTTCAGGGGGTATATATTATCAGCATACATACAGAAAAGCTTTTTAAACTGCTTTTTAATTTTCTAATTTCTGATTTTCCTTTTGGATTTGTTTAACCTTAGGTTCAGATTTTTTTCCATGTAACTATGATTTGGCAAGTATTAATAAATAAAAATCAGTAGTCACTAAAGACAAAATAACTAAAAGTCTCTTTGAAGAGGTTCTGATGCGTCAGTGAGCCTGGAACATGATCCCCACTGGACTGATCCCCACTGAACTGGCCCCCACTAGACTGGTCCCCACTAGACTGGTCCCCACTGAACTGGCCCCCACTAGACTGGTCCCCACTAGACTGGTCCCCATTAGACTGATCCCCACTGGACTGGTCCCCACTAGACTGTGTCTAGACTCTCAGGTCTAGTCTCGCCCTCATGAGTCCTCACAGAGTTGAATCTGAGAGCCACAAAACTGTAACATGGGTTGGCCTCATGAAAACATTTTAATCCTTTGTAAATTATACACATTCAGTGATTTTTCAAAATAGTTATTAATATTTAAGTGATGATATCATTTCAAAACATCAGGTTAGCAGCTGCTCTTCTCTATGTGTAAGTATTAAGATTACTATATGGAAAAGAGAAAAAAAGAATTCTTAGCAAATCTGAGAAGTCTCATGAAAAGAAGTTTCTTAAGTATTTCAGAAGTTTTTTTAAACAAAAGAAAATACTCTTTCTGCCTGTATTTTATACTTCTGAATAAAATACTTTTTATATCAGATTCAAAATTCTAATTGCATACCTAGTGTTGCCACAGGACCTTAAAATAGTAAACTTGGAGTTTGGTTTTTCCACTTCTTCTTTGTTGTGAAGTATGGAGGTGTGACAGAACTGACAAGTCTCTATTACACCAAAGAACAGAGTGTAAAAAGTGCTTTGTGAGCCAGTGTTGCATCATTCATCACCTCAGAATCAAGTCAGAACCTTGGGGATCCTTAGATCCCCAAGAACCATGGGTCTGAAAGAAAAATCTGGTATTGTGAAAAGATCATGGAGATATTCTTGCAGATACTAACTTGTGGAATTGGGCCAACTGCAGGGCCTTTGGGCCTCATGTTGTTTTTCGGTAAAATGTGGGCAACAGCGTTTACCTCATCATGGTGTGAAGAGACTCTCAAAAAAGATGTGTGCAAGCACCATGCCCAAGGCTGTATCGATAGCATGCATCTGAAAAGTATGGGACTTTATACTTTAATATTGGTTCAAGTGTGTTTAAGTGTTTTTGTACCATGCTCTTATTTACATATCTGTGCATCACATTCCATTGTTTGCTTTTCAAGACCGGAGGTTTTTTTTTCACCCTTTCGTTTCTTATAGCATTTAAGACAATACTTTGAAAATTGTTAAGTGCACAATGAAAGCTAATTTTTAGCAAAATGTTTGACTCCATTTTAATTAAATATATTTAATTATTTTCCAAATCATTAGACTAACAATGATACATGGCTTTCCTTCATTTAAAGTATTCAGTAAATCTGTTTGAGTGCCTTTTATGTGCCAGGTGCTGTTCTGTATGCTAAGAAGACAGACAATAAACAAGTGAGAAAAAAGTGAGCAAAGAACTTTCTCATCTTCAATTTAGAATACCAAGTTGCAACTCTGGTTTAAAAATGCAGAATTTTGTGAACTGCCAAAGAGAGGCAGCCATGCTTTAGCTTGGGCTAGTTCCATAGTGCTAAATTTTAAAACTCGTGTAAGAAGATGGGGTTTTACCATGAGGCACTTAGCAGGTAGGAAAGCAGACTGAGCAAAATGAACGTAACAACTATTGATGGGAGAAACCTAGTAAGAACCTAGGACTTAGTAAGTACGGAGTGAATTACAGTTGTACACATGTCACAACTTTGGTTGACAAGGGACCGCATATATGATGGTGGTCCTTACACAGAGCCTAGGTATATAGTAGCTGTACCATCTAAGATTGTATAACTGCACTTTGTGACAGCCTCACAATCATGAACTCACCTAATGATGCATTTCTCAGAGTGTATCCTGATTGTTAAGTAACAGATATCTGTAATTGTAAGAAATGAAGGGAAAATAAGAGAAAAAACGTTAAGTGGATAAGAAGCCAATGGACAGAAAAGAGGGAATACAGAAGAGTTTTCTTCTATTTCATTTCATGCTTTGATTTTCTGTATCTGCCCCCTCTTCTCCTTATCACTACAGATCCCAATTATCTAGTTGTCCATGTTGTCTTGACTAGGGATAGAGTCCCTCCATATTTGTATTCAAACTTTGTCTCATTTTCTTTTCTTCCCATTAGTAAAACCATTCAAGCAATGACAGGTTCTCATTCATTTCTATATTCCCAATACCCACCCCCCCCAAATGTGGCTGGTATAATAAATATTGTTGAATGCAAGAATAAATGCCCGTTTTTTTAACTGATCCTCCATATCTGAGAGGCATATATTTATTTGAAACACTGATGTAAATATCTAAGTGCTTCTGTAATGTGTGCTTTTATAAGCTGCAGCAAATGTCTATTAAATAACTGAATTCATATGCACTGGACATCAATGCTAACGGAGGTGATTCTATGTTAAGCACAGTCAGCATTGCTCACAGCTGTAACATGTCAGTAACCAGAAACAGAGATCACATGTTTTCATATACCTATAGGATAGTGAATGACGAGTTGTTCCAGAATTAAAAGTAATGGTGGCTGTTTTTAACAATCAGTCCATGAAGCTGCCAAATGCATGTATCTACCTTCAGGGATTTCTGCCTCTAAGTATATACCAGGATTATAAATTTCCAGGCTATTGTTTCATTTACCTTTTACCATAGTCTTTTGAAGGGACTATGATGGCTTTTCATTGAATTAGAGGATACATTGAATTGGTCTTTTAAAAGTCTTTCTAGCCCTTTTTGGCTACGATTGAAAGGAAGATTTACAAATTAAGAATTACAGTCAAACTACTGAAAACTGCAAAAGTTAGGCAAGAAATACTGCATTTCAATTTTAAAGGCTTCCCTCTAAAATATTAATACAACACCTATACAGGAGGTTTTATATATATATAAAAAAAATCTATATCTGGAAGAATGTAGAACTTCTGGAAGTCTTAAAAATCTGTAATATTTAAAATCTCTGGTTATGGGCACATTTCCTATAATTAGAATATTTTCACCTTATTATTTAAAGGGTTCCTAAAATTCAGAATTACTATAGTCACACACACACACACACGCACACCGCGTTACTGATAAATTATTCCTACTCCATAGGTTAATTTGAGGTTCACACAGTAGTGTTATTATCACAAACACAGTCTTTTGATACTTAATCTTATTTGATCCACAGGATTCTTAAAATTCCCTTTTGTTTCTTTTCTTACTGTATATCTGGTTTCTTTCAATGAAAGGGTAGTTTTTTAGGTTACAGAACTCAGCTATGAATGAGATGTCATCTCTGCTGGTTCATTCTAGTTATCTTCTGCAAGTCTCCTTTTCATATTTGCTCTTTGATTATACAACCTACCAGATGGAGATAATAATTTGACCTCCACATGAGTGTGAAGGACCCCTGAAATTCTAACATAGGATAAAAACACTGTTCATTATTGAGGGGATTTTCAAAATGATAATTATACTTGTTTAAAGTCTATGTGAAATGACATTTAAAGAGCAGTGATTTAGGTTTGTGGTTCCAGAATTGTTCAAAACTGAAGGTTCTATTTCACTTTGTTTTTCTCCAAGATTTACCCCCTTGGTTTACATTCCCCAGTTAAGAATTTAAAGTGAATCTTTGCCAAAGCCTCAGGTTCCACCTGGTTTGGAGTTGAAACCACATGAAGCCACTGAATTTTGCATAGTTTCCATTTGAAATGATATATCAGCTTAGGTTCTCTTTCAGTGTGAGCCAGGTTTACATGAAACTTGGCCAAGCTTTAGATGAACCTGCTCTGAGTTTTGATATTTTATTGAACCTTAAAATGAAGCACTCACCTAGTTTGGTCTTTCAAAAAGCTTTTATTATAATGTCCCTAGAGTGTATATTATACTTGCTAGAGACTGAGGCATGGCATGTGGGGGAGAATTTCTCAGCTACTTGGGACACATTCTAATTGGGAAAACAGACATATTCAGTAATCGAGGCATTAGTGTCAGGCATAACACTTGAGAGAAATCATTTCTTTTGAAGTCTCAGCAAGAGGAGTCTAAGTAAATAGGTCAGAATGACCAGGTTAATTTATTTTTTCCTTTGTTCTTCCTTCACTTATGCATTTAAAAAATTCAACAAATATTTATTGAACTCCTTAGCGCATTCTCTACCAAGCCTTGTTTTAAGTATTCAGTATAGATCAGTGATCAAAATAATTCATTTCTACTAGCAGAAGACAAAAATAAAAATAAGTATACTATATAGGTCAAATATATATAGCACATTAGAAAGCAGTATGTACTCTGAAATAAAAATAGAGCAATTAGAAATAAGGGTAGTTTGTAATGTTAAAGAGGGTTCATAAGGAAAGATTCGTTGAGGTGCTAAGGTCAAACAAAGGCTTGAAACAAGTGAGGAGTAATAAACAAATATCTTGAGGAGAAGCATTTACGACAAAGAGAACAGCTAGAACAAAAGCCCCAAGATAGAAGTATGTGTACGTACTTAGAGGAACCACAGTGAGATTGCTATGATAGAAATAAAGTGAACGCACAGAAGAGTTGTTGAAAATGAGGTCAAACAAATAAAAATAGGCCAGCACATGAGCTGTAAGCCGTAAGAAGGATTTTGACTATATCTATGGATGAAAACAAAGCCATTGCAGGAATTTGTACAAAAGAATAGTACATGCTTATTTACATTCTAAAAGTCTCTCTTTGTCATACAGTGAATGGTTAGGTGGGCAAAGGTAAAAAGTCATTACAGGATTACTGAAGGAGACAAGACTGCTTCAGATTTGGTGATGGCAGTGGAGGTAGCAAAAAGTAATCAGATCCTAGCTATTTTTTTAACATAGAACCAACAGTGATTGAATGTGGTATGACAGGGGAAAAAGGAAGAAAAGAAGCAAAATAATCAAGGATGCTTCAAAGGTTTGTCCTAAGTAACTTAAAGGATAGAGTTGCCATCAACTGAGATTGGAAAAAATGAAGTTGGAAGAGTTCTGGGGAAGAAAATTTCAGCTTTGGAAATGAAGTTTTGATGTCTATAAGACTTACAGGGGAGATATCATTGAGTAGATTGGACTACTGAACCTGAATTGGGAATAGAGGTTTGCTATTTAAGTCATTAGACAAGGAGTATGAGTATAAACCAAGAAAAGAAGTAAAGAGCCCCTGGGGTATTCCAATATTAAGAGGACAAAGAAAAGAAGAGAGATCAGCAGAAGATATTGAGAAGCTCAGTAAAGTGAGGTGAGGGAAGTATTTCTAGTTTCCTGGATGTTAAATAAACATGTTTTAAGTAGGAGAAAATGAGCAATTATATCTGGAAGGTACAGGGTGATGAGAATTAAGAGCCCATTGACTTTATTAATGGCTTGTTGGCCATTGTTGGCATGATGAGAGCAATTTTGGTGAAACAAAGGGAGAGAAAATCTGATTGTAGTAGTATGTATGTTTCCTGGACCCATTTCTAACAGGGGATGGGCGTGGACCGTTCCCCATACCAGCAAGCAATTCTCAGACACAAGCAGGATATCTGAGAATTTAGCTCAATACTGACACTACCCAAAAATAGCATCAAATTCCACAGGTAAAGGATTTAGTCTCCAAGACTACCTTCAAACACCAGGTACAAGCCCAGGCAGTTACCCATGCCTCTGTCTAACTGGTTACAGATTAGAGGATCCAAGACTCCCTCCTCATATTTCAAGTGACAGTCAAAATGCTTCTGTTCCACTGTCAATAAATCAGGAGTTTTCAGGACACACCTCATGTTCAACTCATGTACTGGAAGGTCTCACAGAACTCAGGAAACCCTCTGACTCACTAGGTCACTGATACAAACTAGGAAATGTGGCAACTCGGTTCCAAGTAGTTTGCTGTAAGAATAAAGTGGGGCAATAGCTGATGAATGACAAAAGGTCAAGAAAGGTTGTATATGTTTTTATGTTGATAAGAGTGATGTGATTTTGAAAGGAAAAAGGATGACCCCAGCAAAAGAGGAGAGGAGTATGATTCTTTGAATAGGTGAGGAAAAACAGAACTTAGTACACAGGTGGAAGAAATAACTTCGAAGAGAAATGGATAATTCATCTATTCAAATAGGTGAAAAGGCAGAATAGAGGAGAGCAGAACTTGGTAGGTAAGCATTTGGGGGAAGCCTGTGAAAGTTTCCCAATGACTTCTGCTTCCTCAGGGAGATTTGAGCAGTTATCTGCCAAGAGTGAGCGTCAGGAAGGAGTGTGGAGGATGTGAAGTGGGAGGTGGTAATGTGAAAAGAACATCTGAGAGAATGGAAGAATAACTGGACTGAGGAAATAAAGTATGGTAGCCTGGCCGCACTTAAGGCTTCCTTAAGATCCATGTACCTAGTATAATGTGAGATCATTCAGAGTGAAGTGTTTTTATTAGGTATATTTTATTGCACAGGCACAGTGATGGATGAGGCAGGGAATTAGACTTAACTAGGGCTGTGGCATGCCAAGTAAGGACAGTGAAGTGATGATGTGGAAGGGAGTTGAGAGTATTTGCAAATGACTCTAATGACTAAATGGAATTTAACCTAGTAAGGAGGGGAACGAGGGTGGGTAAAAATATTGAATAGGATCAAAGGACAGAAGAACCCTCTTATGACAGAATTTCAGGATTGGCATACTGGAGAGAATGAGAATAACATCATGACTTGGACTGTATGAAATTGAAATGACAGGAAGGGTGGCAGTTGCAAGAACAACTCAGGGTCAGGGTTTGATCAGATTGACCCAAGGAGCAGTTAGTGTAGAGGAGAGGTATTCTGGAAAGGAAGAAGCTACAGTGTTGGCAAGGTCACATCCATAAACTTTATAATCTTCAAAAATGCAGACGAGTATAATATGGGAAAGAGTGAAAGTGAAGTCGGAGCTAAAATCATTTAACAATAAGAAGGAATGTCCTGGGGTCAGTTGATAACTATGGAACGTAGCAGGTCACATGATATGATAGCTTGAGTTAAATGCTTGAGATGAGATGGAATACACTAGTGGAGATCTTACTGTAGTGTGTACAGATATTGATATTTAATGATGCATGCCTGAAACTTAAATAATGTCATGATCAATGGTACTTTAATAAAGTTATTTATTAAAAAAAAAAGAACATACAGAAATTTGAGGAAAAGAGAGAGTGGGATAGAGTGTGAGAAGTAGGGAGCAAAGACTGGAAAACAGGTGTTAGGAAAAAAATAGCTTAACATTGATTCAATGGATATGCCCAAATTTGTATTCAATTTTCTAGAATTATATTATTCAAAAATAGTTTAGCGACATACAAACCTGAATAAATCATTGTATAAAGTCACATTGTTCCAAAATGAGATTCTGCTCCTTTCCCCACAGAAAGTATCAAGGTGCCCAGTAACTTGCTGCTTCTTATTTTATAGTGAAGTAAACAAAGTCCTTAGAAAGGTGTCAAACAATAGCATAGAAGAATGGGTCCAATTTATGCATGATGGTTTAGGCTCGCTTTATGGCATAATAAACCAAATATCATCCCTGGGAAAAAACACTGAATTCTCAGAAGAGCAGTGGAGCAGCTTTATCACCCCTTTTTTAATGGCTCTGTCTCTTCTCCTTACTTCAACAAAAGATCATTCGGAAGCACTTATTTTGATAACACTTACACAGACTTTATGTTCGGCAAAAGTAATTCACAGTACTTCTTTTGGTGACACCTCAGAGGAGATGATCACTTTTGTATATTTTTCATAGTTAAGCCACATTCCATTATTGACACCATAGGAATATTGGGGGTGGATGGGGAAATCCTAGAAGCCAGGCACAATACTGCGGTCAGATTCTGTAACAATACAAAAAATGCTCAATGGGACTAAGTCACTTGACTATAAGTCCTTTTATAAGTTCAGTTTTCAAATGGAAACAACTCTAATTTTCTTTAGTATGAAGTCAAGAAAGATGGCCAGGTAGAATTTTCCTAGAGTAGTTTTCCTTTTCTTTTTTATGAGTTAGTCTTTGATGATGAGCAATGGTGAGGAAGATAGCTGGTGACTTATTTTAAAAAATCAGTAAGTCAAAACAAGCCTCGTCCTTGCACTTTTCTGGGTGGGGAGGAAAAATATTCCAGTGGGAAAAGAACGTCCTTTGAGGAATAGTTTATACATTAGGATTTTACTATTAATAGTCATATCAGTATAAATTGCAATAAGATTCCGAGACAGTTGATAGCAGGTGAAGTAGATTTGCTGAACTTCACTTGAAATGACCAATCTCAATAATTCATTCATGTAACATGTATCAATACATACCACACAGGTACAGGATATTATTGTAGGTATTGTGGGTCTTGGTTACAGGCCGGGTGGTCAGGGAGCTTACACTCTACAAAAACTACAAGACGACCTGCTCTGTGGGGCGCTAGTGGAGACTATCATCTTTAAAGGGGTAATTAATCGTCCTCAGCACTTGATGCCATGTTTATTTTGAAGCTCTTCAACAGATGACATTAACTCTGTTGTTTACAAGAATACATTTCAGAAAAATGATTCAAAATTAATAATGAAAGGATTCCAGATCCTTCCCAGAATGGTGATGTTTGTGGGAACACATTGCTACATAACCAAATGCCAGACTTCTGCCTACCCTTGTTGGCTTAGGGATGAGTTGTTCGGTGACAGGAATCATTACCCAGTCACACTTTCCCATCAACCAGGTGTTCTGGGTGTAACAAAATCTCTTTCTTCACACAAGTGGTGTAAAGAATATCCAGGCAGAGAACTCACCTTCAATTCTCTCTGTACCAGACTTCCTCCTAAGGCTATAGGATGTGTTTTAGCACAAGGAGAATTTAAATTTATGGACTCTTGTTTCCAAAGATCAATCTATCTCTTCTTGCATTTTATTTTTTAGTCAATCTGTTAAAATGATTGATGGCTTGTTATTTGTCATTTCTTTAAACTGCTTCCATTTTAAAGACTTGTTTCCTAAGGCTTTTAGAAAAAGGCTACTTTAGTTCCTCTCAGATTATAAGCTTTGCTTCATGAGAAAGAGAGCAAACGAAAAAAATTATTGACAGTCTCTTCTAAGTGTCTGAAAGATAGGACTACCCAAAAGTACTTTAAACATTCTAGAAATATAAGTAATGAAATGTCAGTGTGAGCACTTCTTGCTTGGCTTCAATGGTAAGCTGAGGACGGTTTGAGAACTTCTGTCTGGTTTACTAACACCAACCTGCTTCCCCCACCCGAGGATGACATCAGAGGCAGGCAGAGTACAGAAGCACTCTTCAGGACCTATGCTTCAAATGCAAAAGGAACTGGTGTTCAGAGCTTCATTTTAACAGTCTGCAGCCATATTCTCAATCTACAGATTGTCCCCACACATAAAAGATGTAAAGATTAAAACACAGGGAAAAAACCCTCTAGCTAGCAGATTGTTCCATAGAATGCCATGTCGTGGAAACCACAATAATACAAAAACCTGACAATAGCCATGTCATTGGGGGCAAGTGAAAAGACAAGGCAAATGGCCAGTAGAGCAAGAGGAAAGAACCAGAGGTCAGAAAGGACAAAGGGGTTCCACAGAGAGGACGAAAGACTTCATTCCAAATGCCCTAGAGGATGACTGGTGTCAGCGGGGATTCCTGCGGCTTAAGGTCTAAGCAGGCACAGGTTTTGGTTTACTTAAAATACCAGCTACGCAAAAACCAGAATTGCAGGTGTCTCCAAAGGACCTATTTCTCCACACGTTTGTAAGTAGAGGATAGGCAGACCGATAGCTAGATAGATTAAATGAAAAACAAACAACTATTATCCATATAGACTTAAAGGCTTAAAAATGAATGAGATTCTCGTGTGGTTTCTAGCTATGGGATGTGTGTGTGTGTGTGTGTGTGTGTGTGTGTGTGTGTGTGTGTGTGTTCCTTTAGAACTGCAGGGGGAAAGCATTATGAAAAATGCTTGAATAACAAAATCATTGTGTTTCACAGGGATGGGGGAGGGAGGGGCAGGATGAGGGAAATTCAAGAAGGGGAAATTGTACATAGTTTGGTTAAAAACTTCCCCCAACTCCAGTATAATGCAACCGTTTAAAGGAAGTCTAGAACTGAGAGGATAAAGGCTTAAGTTCAATAATAAAAATTAAAATATGAGATATGTAGTCAGTTTCTGCTTTCAGACCAGTAAATCTTTTATGTTCCACTGCATAATCTCTATCTTCCTCTAATCCTTCTCAGGCTTCTTGCCCTTTGCCCCCACATGACCTTTGGTACATTGCCCTCTAACCTTAAAAATGAGGAGTCCAGAGCTTCAGGGAGATTTTGTTGAAACCACCTGCTGTTCTACTCTCCCCTTTCCCCCACCACTGAATTTAAACAGAATGACAGAGTGTATAAATATGCTAATATACTGAACCACACAAAATCTCCAATCAGCAATTCCTACATGAGGGGACCTTTGTCATGATTCGTTGGATTTTATCATTATTCCACCACTAGCCAAACAGGAATGGAAAAATGAATGATGTTACAGGCAAAAGTGGATTCTGATTTCTTCTCTCCTACAGAAAATGTGAAAAGACCAAACTTTCAAAAGATTGATCAGTTTAGTATATTGCTTTGAAATTAAGGTGACTCAATTTTTTTTTTTTTACAATTGATTTTCTCTAATTATATACTGGTTATCTCTAACTAGAAAATGGGAATATTTGGTTATCTAAAACTTTTCTTTTTGAAATCCAGCTCTCAGATGTGCAATTCATAAAAGACACAGTCATCAATGCATCCTGAGATAGGGTGTCATTTAAGTATGGGAGAGAAATAAGACAGCCACAGAGTGACTTTTGGGTGCTCAGTACTGAGGGGACATATTCTCAGCTGGAGAAAGCAAGGAAGACCACCCTACAATGAACCACAGCATGTCTTTCAGTGCTTCTTTGTCTGTTTCAGGTTTCAAATTCACTTTGGAAAATATTCTAGTTGACTAAATGAAGGGGACATGAATTCATGGATTATGGCAAAAAGAAAAAGAAATGATGACAGGGTTAAAATGATATATTATGAAAGTAAATGAATAATAAAAATGATAATACTTAGAGGGAGCTTCCCATGTACCAGCGAGTCTCCTAAGAACTTAATATACATTAGATCATTTAGACCTCAAAATATCCATGAGATACAATTACCCTAACTTTACTAGTGAAGAAACATATGTTCAGAAAGTTTAACTTGTGCAAGTTCTCATAGCTAGTTCATAATAGATTTCAAATCAGAAACTAGTTTGTCAGACCCTAAAATCCATGCTTATTGTAAACCACTATGCTCGGTACTAAAAGAGTACTCATATATATATGAAAGGAGAAAAGATATGAAGATCTTTTGTAAAAGCTTTTGGAAAATCCCTTTGATTTAATGCTGATGTAGTTACCAAATTTTCAGGACCCTTCTATTTTCTGTTTTCATGAGTTATTAGTAGTTAGCACTCTGACTAGAAAAATAAAAGGGGACTTAGTCATTCATGAAGTAAGCCTTTTTTAGCAGCTTATTGTTTTAGTTATCTATTGCTGCATTAAAATTACTCTAAGTAGCTTAAAACAGTTCTACTCATTTATTATCTAATACAGTTTCTGTGGGTCAAAAATATGGAAGCAGTTTAGCGTGAAAGTTCTGGTACAGGATCTTTTATGCTGTTGCAATCTAAGAGGTTGACAGGCATGCAGTTATCTGAAGGACTGATTGAGATTGGAGGGTTCACTTCCAAGATAACTCACTCATATGGCTGGCACAGCAGTGTTGGCTGTTAACAGGAGGTCTGACTTCCTTGAACATGTGCCCCTCCACATAGAGCTGCTTAAGTGTCCTCACAACATGGCAACTGGCTTTGCCCTAAGCAAATGATACAAGATACCAAGGCAGAACCGGCCTCTTAAGTGTGGAAGGAAACTCTACAAAGGTGTGTGTGTCAGGAGATGAGAATCATGGGAGGCTGTGTTGGAGACTGCCTACCACATGATGTCAGTTTAATAATTTATGTATCAGTTAGGTGATTTCTGCCTTTTTCTTTTTTTTTTAATTCAGGTCACAACCAACAAAGTGAAATAAAATTAAATAGAAGCAGTAAATACAACACATTCAAATATTTAATGATTACAGCAGTGTCTGCCCAGTGTCTATACCAGATTCCCAACTCTAGTTTTTCTCTTGCCCTATTGCTAGTATCAAATGTAGGACTTGCCACTGGGTATAAGGTATATCAAAAACTCAAACATCAAGCAGTTTTGAGGAGGGTAAAAAAGCATGTTTAAGAATATACTCTATATGTATTCATCTATTTGAAAATGTATTTATTGGATTCTGTTAGTGGTGAGAACCACGATTCATTGAATCTTAAACATAATGTAACATTGGGAAGGCTTAGTCTGCTATTCTTAGAGATTTATTGCTAAAATGAGTCTCAGAGATCATTAAACGTAACTACCACCCCTTACGGCAAATGAGAAAATTAAAGTCTCCAGAAAACTAAAACTTGCTTATTATTACAGGGTTGCTATGGAGAAATGGGAATATGCTTATTCTGCCTTGACTTTTCAAATGATGAAATCACCATCAAAACAACCACTTAAAACTGTTTTCAAAAGTTCTCCATAGATTCCATTGATTTTTTTTCTCTTCTCAAGTAACCAGATGTACCACGGAATGAATTATACCTCTTTCTAGAGTTTAGTCCAGAGTCATAGATATTTTTATGACACATAATCTGGTCCCTTTATCTTTAGAAAGATGAAGCTCTAACTAAACTTTAATACTTCCATTGACCTATAACTAAGTGAGCATTTCTATCCCCTTTGACCAATATATCTAATTAGAAAACTATTTTCAAGGGTGTTGAAGCTATTGGTATCTTGCATACATAGGTGCTGAGAAGGTGGAGCAGAGAAGAAAAGGAGAAGGTACTTACTGAGGGCCTCCTGTGTGCCAGACAGAATGCTAGCTTTTCACACCTGTGCCCATCCTTTCATCCCCACAGGAATGGCAAGAAGTAACAGGTGTGATTATTATCCCATTTTACAAAAAGAGCACTGAGGAGATAAGTAACTTGCTTGGGGAGCAAGAGGCAAATTTGGGAATTGAATCCAGGTCTGCCTGAACCCGTGTTCATATCCTCCAAGTTTTCTAAATACCACTCAAACCGACTTTGGAATAAAGAGGCCTAGCTCTCTCCTTTGCTTCTTAAGTTGTGCTTTTAATGCTACTTTATCTTTTTGTCTGTATATATTTATAAATGAAGCGCTTCCAAGTATATTGTTATCTCCTTAATAACTATTCCCCAGCAATAGGATGCTCTGCCCACTGTAAGCTCAAAAGGTAAGTTTTTGTTATCATGGCAAATTTCTGCCCAGGTCACCACCCACCTCTCTATCTCTATCTCAACCCACGGTCATCCTTTATACTGGTGGGGAAAAATTTATTTCTCACTTTTTAAGATCATGTCTTTTCCACCCCCCCAAAATGGATACATATTGTGCCCCCATTCTTCTGAGGCAAGATACTTGTTTACTTTAGAATTGTGGCTACAGTAATTAATATGGAAGCTGAAAAAGTCAAATGCATTGTGACTAGGAGAGGAATCTATGGGGGCCCTACATCTTTAATGCCATCTTAGAAGTATTTTTTATTCTGTAATCATGTTTTAATGCAGGCACACTATAATCAATGCTTTTTCTCTGTAATTACCAAGAAGAATTCTTCCTCCGTTTTCCTGTTTGTGAGTTATCTCTACACTCAGCGTCACCACAGGAAAGAGAGATGGCTCCAGCTGCTCATACACACCACCGCCCTTCTGTGTGGGGGACACTGTGCTGCCAAGCATGGGAATTCACATCCTTAATGGCAAAGTCAGTTATTCACTAAATATGTATCCGAGGATGATTTCTAGCTTTGCTGAGACTCCAGGAGGAACAGGTTGGTGTTAGGAAGCAGGAAGCGTAATGAAGTCACCGCTTCTTTATTCAAGAACACTGAGAAATAAGCCCTTGGAAAAAAGCAGCATTTCGATTTAGATTACAGAATTGCTCTTCACCTCATCGTGCAATCTTAAGCTTTTTATCTTTTCATTAAAGTCTTTTTTTTTTTTTTGCCCAAGTGTCTTAAAAGAAAGTTCTATGTCTTAAAATAATTATTTCAAAACAGACACATGAAAAAGCTTTAAGCTTCATTGAACCTTAAAAAGAATTTTCAATACTTAGCGGAAAAAAGCAACCTTAAGTTCTTAAAAAAAAAAAAGCCAACAGAACAGCAATATGAATAGAATAGATTCATTAGCATTGTGAAAAAACAGGTCACTAACCCCCTTTTTTTTCCCCACAACAAATGACAAGTACTTTGCTTCTATTAATAACTGTTAGAAAAGCCTGCTCCTAAACAGAGATGCTGAAGCTTTCACTATCCTCTGAAAGAAGAAAATGCTTTGTATGACTTTTAATGTAGTGTGCAGTAAGAAAATGAAAAAAAAAAAATAATGCAAGAAGAAAGTGGGCAACTACCCATTTGATCTGAAGCATCACAGAATAGTTACTTACTAGAACAATTGTGAATACAAGTAAGATTTACATATGCAAAATTTTTATCTGGTTATTTAAGAAAAAAATCACAGATTAGAACCCTGATCCACCAAGTGATTAAAGACACTTAGTTATTTCTTACTGTCTCTAATAGAGTTATCTACATGCTTGATTTTGTGCAAAAGCTGTTGAAAAACCTGATCATGGATACCTATAGTCCTAGGGAGGCCAGGGTCATATTGGGTTGTGGAGGCCTTTGGGCCAGTTTTTCAAAACCAAACAAGTTGGAAAGAATGTGGTTATTTTTATCCCTGATCTGTCATTATTGTGATATTAAAACCAAAGGCTGGTTGTAAATAGCTTAAAACTCCACAAACAAATTTAAAATGAAACAACAGACTCGGAGAAAATATTTGCAAGGTTCACTTGTAAAGTCAACTATTTTTCCTGGCCTAAGGAAGTTTTATTTTTAGCATCTATGTTAATGACGAGAACCATGACCTGAAATGGGAATTAATGATAAGAAAGCTATCGATGATTTAGAAAACTCTCCTGTTAATGACTTTAACGAAGCTACATGATAGAAGTTCATCCTGAGGCTGAATATGCTTATTAATACACTTTTTTATATATTGAACCTCTAAGTTTACTTATTTGCAGTTTTTACAGAAAGTAACTATTAATGAAATAAGCAATCTCCAAGGACTAGATGAAAATCAAAACAATTCAGGAAGCATAAAGCCAAATACCTCTTAGAGGAAGCTCCTTAATTAAGAGAAACATAATAGCTATTTTCACTAAACTGACACAATCAAGTTTTCAGTGACAATATTAACTCATTTTTAAAGGGAACTGCTTGTATGCCATAAGGAACAAGAATCTAGTGCAACTGAAGATGCCAGCTCTAAATAATGGTGATATATTTCTAGAAGCTTCAGCAGTCATTGAAGTTTTATAATACGTAAGAACCAGTGCCAAAAAAAAAAAAAAAAACAGGGATATTACCTTCTTTTTTCTTCTGTGTTTTTTTAATCAGTTTAAGGTTTGACTTCTGTGAAGTCGGCTTGATCGTCCTTATGTCAAAGATAGCATTTTCTCAACAAATGAATGAATTTTAAGACTTTATTTCACCACTCGTTAGAGACTTAAGTGAAACGAGACAAGATAGGAATATCCAAAGGCAATCTGAGAGGTTGGCAAGATTACAGATTTCCCAAGCCTATGAAATGAATGTGTTATATTGATACAATTGATGTCATACATATTTAACAATAACTCTGTTTTTAAGTTGTCCTAAACACAGAAGTCGTCATTCATAATTAATATTTAAGTGAAAAAAAATTATAAATAATTCAGAAAGGAATTATCTGTCTCAGACTGACCTGGCTTTTGTCAGTGGCCAGTCTTTGAAATAATCTCTTGATGAGGAAAAGAGGAAAATAATGTATTCCAGAAGTTTACCATATGGGCAGGAGAGCCAGTAAGGATATTTCTAGAAGTACATGGGATATCAAAAGGGAAAAAGCCTTTTCTTCCCAGCAAAAAAACAGAACCAGTTGCAAAAGTAGAGGAAGGTTCCTGGATAGGAAAAATGCAAATAACCCCTCCAGTTCAATGACATATGAAGAAAGCTCTAGTCTTCTATTCCTATTACTATAAAATCCATAAAACTGCCTTAGATAAGAGTTCCAACTAAAGAGGGCCAGTTGGGAAAAATGCACAAAACTTGTCAGGGAACAATCTGACTCTTGTCCGAGGGAAACATGTCACTCTTGCCTGAGAACACTAGCATCTCACTCTTCTTGATAGAGAAGTTCAATTAGATATCAGAAACCTTTATCATTTTGACTTAATTGTGATTTTTTAATAGTATATACGCTTGAATGTTTTGCATTCAAGCATCATCTATTCCTCAGGATGTTCTGGTTTAGCACCCTCATCCATTTTCTATTTGTTATAACAAATACAAGCTCCTGTTCACGTGGGTATCAGTGAAGTCTCTGCTCACTTGTATGCTTTCATCTTGTAGTTCATAAGAAGGAGTCCTGTGTCTCTCCTTCAAACAATACTTAGAGGATCAGAAAGTGAACATTGTTCCCTTTCATCAGGCACGCTACAGAAATTTATTTTTGTGTGTGCTTTGTATAAACTCCATGATGCTGAGTATTGTCTACAACTGAGATTAAAAATAGCTGATGACCTACTTTATTAATACTATGTATTGGAGGACATTTGGATTTTCTTTGCAGTCTTCTAGTCACATATATTAATATCTGCAGTCCACAGAATAGGATATCCTGTTGCTAGGTATATATTTGGTCCAGGGAAGTGGCAGAGAGTAATCCATTAGTCACATTCTCCAGGTTAAGACAGGTTGAAATTGTTTGAAAAACTTCTTATTACTGAGGCAGAAGCCCCAGAACACAAACACTTGCGAATATTTCCTTTTTCTAGGGGTGTGTGGTATGTGGATTCAACTAGTTTCTATTTACTTAAAGTAGTGTGACAGATATATTTTCCACTTTGTATGCCAGTATTTCAGAGTCTTAAGTCACAGAAGCAAGAAATAGAATAGTAATTGCCAGGATATCTGGTAAAACAGTAGAATACCATATTCCTGGCAAATGCAGCCCTCCAAAGAAGTCAGCACAATGTCCTGGGGAAGGGCTCAAGCACACGGCTGCCTGCATTAACCTTGAGCAGTGTAACCTTAGAAAAGCTGTTGAACCTCTCTGTACTTTAGTTCCTCCACCTAAAAATAGGGAAAGTGGTCCCACCTCCTCGGTTTTGTGGAGGGTTATTGCACTGCTCCTAGAACACACTAGAGGCTTGATTAATACAAACATTTTGTTTAACCCTTGGCCCCAGGTCATGAACCCTGGTCCATAAGTTTTACCTGACCTGCACCTTAGCTGCCTTAGCCACTGGGGTACAAAAGCTACTTTGCTTGTTTTTACACATAAGCATCTCCAACTCATACCGTTATACAGTTTTAAAAATTATCTTTGCCGTCAGAAGAGAGTAAAATCATTTGCTAACATTCTCTTTCTTTCTGCAGGTGGAGGGAGATTATCTTGTGAACTAGGTGCAAATATCTCATTTCTGGGTCCCCTGACAGCGCTGGTAGGGTGTCCTTAGAGGTTTCTTAAATGAATGCTGGTACCCTGGCAGAAAACTGCTTTTCATCCCACGAGGTACCAATCACTTGGTAGTTTCATACATTTCTTCCTAATAACCTCAATCCATTTTCCTCTGAATGGATTTCCACTGCCAGAAACTATCATTAAATATGCATAATTCTGTTAAAATATTTTCTTGATACAACTTCTGATCTCCAAGAGTACACTATATTAAGTAGATGTCAAAATTATTAGCTCTACTCTCAGTATGGATGTGGGCATCTTAGGAATAGCTCAGGAATGGGAATCGTTCAAGAAAATTCTCTAGTCTGTGCCATTGCCTGATATTAAAGTTTCTTGCTTTCCATTGTTTCCATGAAGGACAAAGCAAAATGCTTCATATTCTTCCAGAATGTCAGGCTAGCACCTGCACCTTTGAAACAAGAGCCTGTGATGTGTAGTGCTTTGGACAACATAAAAGGGCAACTTTTGACTTTCAAGTTCTCACTCCCTTTGCATATTTTCAAATTCCTGAGTCTATGTCTTGGACACAAAAAATGTGAAACAACCTGCACAAGTGATCATTTTGGAGAGGGAGAAGAGAAGTAATCACTCTGTGTTTTATTTATTTGCTTATAGGTTTTTTGTTTGCCTATTGGTTTTTTGTTTGCCTTTCTTTGAGTTATTGAGTTCTTTTTCCAGGTCCTTATTTCTCATCCCTGAACTCATATATATTGCTGTATAGGCTATACACTTCAGCTGCCATATCCATTTGCCTGTAGTCACTAACTAGAAATTAACTTGGAGATTTCAAGGTTGGGTATGCTAAGATACTAAGGCCAGAATTCCTTTCTAGAATATGTTAGCTTCCAGGAGCTGGTAGACTCAAGCAGTCAGGAAGTTTAGTGCTTTTTGAAAGCTCTTGACTGGAAGGTAAGGGAGAGACACTTGGCTATGTTTTCTTTGAAGAAGAACTTAGAAAAAAAAATTCTAAGAAAAAAAAGACAATGAGAAAAAACAGAAAATCCTGTCAGGTCTAAATCTTGCAACACTTTAAGTCTTTCTTTCATTTTGCAAGCTCTAATTTACTTGCAGAACAAAGTGAGATAAACCAGAATTGAGCCCTACAGCTGCATACCAGCTAGTATCCAGGGCTGTCTCCGGAAAAAACAGGGGCACATCTGTCAATGAATTCTTCCCACTGCTCACACACTCACCTCCCTGTCATCTGACTTGCTGGAGGACTGAAGGTTGCTGCTTCAGAATTCAAATACCTGAACCTTTTGTTCTCAGAAAGAACAACTTAAAGAACTAAGAAATGACTTTCAAATTATTTGGTAATAAAGTCAGAGATGTTCCAAACTTTTATTTTCCTTTCTATAGTCTGCTGAATGAAATGATCTTTTAGAAAATTGAGGTTCATTAGAAAAGGAAAATCTTTTAAGCTGAAAGTTCATATGTTACTTAAATCCCCTCATTTTTTTCTCATAGTTCACTACTATATGCAAATAAGAAGCGATCTTGTCTTAGGTAGTTGCTGACTGATAATTAGAAAGTATTGAAAATACCAAAGGGTGAAATAACCCATTTAATTTTTGAACTATGCACATTTGGGTTGAAGAAATGCCCATAAAGGAGTACATTATGCCTAGTGTCCTTTCTTTTATTCCACACACATTTATAAAGCCCTTGTGTTGTGCCAGATTCCACGTGGACACCGGAAGAGCAGTGAACAGGTTATTGCTGGAGTATAGAGAGCGAGCAGGTACTTTATGAAGACGGGAAATAAGTGTGTAAGTGGCAGAAGAAAGTCAAAGAGTTTTATTAATATCTTAACTTTCTTAGGGAATAAAAAGGATTTTATCATTTTGATGCAAGTAGAGTTAGTTGGGCAGATTTCATACTGGACTATCGGCAGGTATTTGAAGCTCTAGTGTTTTTAACATGGCCATGATTGAGAAGGCATTGAATTTTTAACAGGAAAGATGCATTATAGTTATCCTTGCATCTATAAGATTACTGTAGTGCCCGGGTAGGATTGCCATATATCCTGGTTTGATCAGGATTATTGCATTTAGCAATATTAGCCTAATGTCCTACCTGGTTTGAAGTTCTGACCTGGTTTCAGTCACAGTTTGCTTAAAGTTCATTTGTCCTATCTAAAATGTAAGATTCTCTTATACATATACATGAGAACTTTGGTGGTTATCAGGTAGTAAATTTAGTGTAACTAAGGTAAAATTCTTCTTTTAAACTAGGATGTTCTGAGCTTTGCACTATACCATGTACGATTGTTTATGTTTATATATACACCCAGCAATGGTGCCTTTCTGTGATACTCCAGTGAATCCTGATTTCAACTCTAAGAATTATGTTAAATCTATACCTGGGCGAATTGAAGATGAATTTAAGAGGAAGCTGACAGGAGGCAGAAAGACCATTAGATTCTGTTACAATGATCTGGAAAAGAGATGAAGGCATGAACTAGGGTAGTGAAGAAAGGAATGAAGAAAAGGTGTAACCAAACTGAGAAACATTTAGGTGATAAAATTAGCAGACTAGTTGGATGGTTGAATCTGATAAGCAGAGAAAGTGCCAGAATAGACAGAGATAAAGGATACCTGTAACATCCAGATTCATTTATCATTCATGGGATGCTTGTCATGCCATTGAATGAGACAAAGACACTGATAGAATCCTAGGTCTCTTTCCCCCCAACATAATGCCATGAATTGTTTTCTACAAATAGTGACTAAAAATATTAGAATGCCTAATATGTATAAGGCATTTTCACGTTAACAAGTGCTCCACTAATTTCACTAAAGTCGTTTGATAATAATAACCCTTATGATAAGACTAGGTTACCGCACTTTAGAAAGGAGAAACTTTGAGAGAAGATATCAGCATCTCCAAAAGCACATAACTAATAAGTAGGAGAGCAGAAACCCCAATTCAGAACTTTCTTTAAATCCATCCCTTCTCCTGTATAGCAGTATTAGTTCTTCACTAAGGAGCTGTCTCTTTACCAGGACAGAGGCACAAACTTTTTGTCCTAGTTGTGGTGTTTCCTGCCTTCTTGCTCAGGTGTCTCCACTTGGTCACATGCATTGCCAGCCATGGTTGGAGTGTACCTTCTTCCTATAGGATGAGAGCCTTACTCTGAAAGGGTATTTATTAGTTCTTCTTTTGCCTTGTATCAGATAAGAGACCACTAGTGAATTCCCTGAGGAAATACACTCTATGCATCTTAAAAGAATCTGTCACATAGTAGGTGATGGAAAATATCCCATAAATGAAATCTCTGTTAGGATCATGTTAAACTAACCCAAGTTATGCTGGACAAAAAAAAAAATCTGTGATTTTAATATGAATGCTTAACCTGAAAATCTCATCACCTCTCCTATAGAGCACAGCTAAAGGATTCCTGGAAAGGGATATTCAGGCAATGAGAAAGAGAAAACACAGAAAATAAGCACGTGTTTCAGGGAAAGAAGATGGAGGATGAAGGAGGAGTGGAGTGAATTGGAGTAGGAATTACGAGGAAAGGACAAAGTCTCCAGGTCAACCTATTAATTTCTCACTGAATTCAATCTAATGTCAATTGAAATAGCATCCATGGTGCACAGACATATCAGTAAGGCACATTAACTTGACAGAACAGACATTTGTGAGCTAGAGCACACCCCAGCTAGTCTGAACCTAACTGAGCATACTTGGCCTTTCCCCTAGGAAGCAGGAAGTCTGCCAAGCCTGCCCAGCGTCACTGGGTCAGTATGAAAGACGACTGAACTTTATCTGTCTTTACTCAGAAAATCAATGCAGATGCATTGGAACTAAGGAAAATGCAGGGAATTTGAGGATTCACTACTATTCATTTACTCCTGTAAGTAGATAGGGCAGTAGATAGGGCTTTGGTAAGGGAACATGGGACATTTTTTCAATCAGACGTAATAAATGAGAAAGAGGAGTAAGTAGGAACATACCCACAATTACATTTTTTTCTCTTTGTGCTTACAAAAATATTTCCTGGTGAATAAGGAAGAAAGTATTTAACCCTACACTGTCATTTTTTAGTATTCGTTCTGCATCTGTATTTATTATTTTTGTCATACCAAAGGTTTAATGCTTATAAAATGCAATATACTTTCCAATTCTGCTCATAGAAATGGATTTATTTGTAATTCCCACTTCTTTGGTGAAATTCACATGTATATATACATACATATATAAAAATCCTTCATTTTCAAAGTCATTATCATAGTTGTATGTACTGTATGATAACAGAATGGTTGATAGATTTCACAGCAATAAATGTAAACAGCATTGCAGAAAACAACATAAAATTAAAAGACAATTAGAGCAACTATCCTTAAAAATATTTTGAATCATTGTAAAATGACAAACAAAAATAGAAAAGTAGATAAAGGACCTGAGCACAGAAAATAAATTCACATGAAAAAGAAACATATTTTCAGATTTGCCACTCTGCCCAAACTGGACCCCAAAACAATCATTTCCAGTCCTCTTACCAACAGTGAATATTATCATTATGTTTGACCATGACCAATTTTTTTTCTTTTTAAAATGATGTCTAGTACTGCTTAAATTTGCATTTCTTTGAATTCAATGAAGTAAAACATTGCTTCTAATTTTATTGGTTAGAGTTTCTTCTTTGTGGTTTCATGTAAATTACATTTTGATCATTCCATTTTCAAAGGAGCATAGTGATTCCTGAACATATATTTGAGAGCACAATTGTCTTGTTTAGTTGGGATATCACAGAATTATAAAGCTTTCAAAGGGAGGAGAGCCTATGAAGAATGCCTTTCCTTCCAAATACTTGTTAAGAAGAGCATGTCATTTGATTAAACATAGATGCTGTGAGTATATGCCTGTATGGCTTAAAATGAACATTTGTTTTCCAAACATCTAGAGGATGCAAGACACTTTAAAAAAGAGAGATGGAGGATAGAAATAACAATATTTTAAGTTCAGAACTACAAATTCACCAATATACAGATCACTAAAAACATTCATTTTTCCTTCTTTTTTTCTCAACATGTGTGGATCCCAGCCTTTGATGGGGAGCAAGTGGAAGGAGAGTGTAAGGAAGGGAGTGTCTTTTCTTAACTGTAGATTTAAGACTCATGCACCTCTTTACTATCCAGCCATCATTGGGAGGGCTAGAGGACACAGCTTCCTCTGCGACACCTGCTGACAGCTGAGGGCATGCAGTCATTTCCTTTTGTTCCTCCCAGACTTCTTTCATTGACTAACTTCTCATGGGAGTCACTGCTTTAAAACCTTGAGAGTTTTAATTACTCGGAACAATGCTGAAGACGGTTTCTCAAATTTTAATTATATAGGTGAGGTGCGGCAGAAGACATGTCTTCATAGCACAAATATAACTTTCTCATTTGAGCAAGTCTCTTAACCAGGGATAGAACTGACTTCAGTAAAAATGTTCATGGAACTAGAACGAAACAGCCTTCAATTCGTTTTGCACCATGTGCAAAATACAACTCAAATGAGATCCTACTGGAGTATTCTGTGAATAAGTAGGAAAATTCAAGATGCAGGGACTCTTTTCTAGTTTTTGAAACAACAATTTAGGCCTCTTGAAATCTGACTCCATCCCTGAAGAAACTGGGATAACAGCAGTGCTGCCAGTATTGGTGGGAGATTCCAATTAGAAATGATAATGTGAAATCCTTTGTGTAGTTGGCATTTGTAACAAATAGTGCTATTGATTGCTCCAGACCTCGGTTTCTTCAACTTAAAACTAGTCAAATACGTTAAATTTCTGAAGTCCAGAGGTGACTTTATGAATCTATCATCTCTGACTCTGTGGTTCTGTGAAGTGATTTTGTGATCATCCATTTAAGTCTTCTTATCTGTCAGGTCAGGCTGTTTCTGTTTTTATTTTAAATTACTTGAATAATTACCACTTTATCTAATATATACTTACATTTATAGAAATTAGGACCCGGACTTTTTTCATCTTCTATTTTCAGTATCTTCATAATGTTTTTGGACAAATAGCCACATCAGTTTTAAAACCCTCATCTCCCAATTTGACTACAGCATAAAAACAGCCACTCTTCATTGGCTGGGCCGTAATAGATAATAGATGTGTCAAGATATCTGATCTCTTCAGCCTCAGCATGGCTGGACAGACCTGGGATGGCCAGAGTCTCCCTGGACCATGAATACCCTTGTCTGCTGGCCCTTGTTTGTTATTTTTTTCTTTCTATGACATGACTTGAAACAGTTTGGAAAACACCATCTAATAATCAAATATTTTTTTATTTCATGGTACTTAAATGTAAATCAAGTTGAATAAGGTATTTGGGACTGCATATTCATATTCTGCTACTTCTAAACATTGCCAATTCATCAATGACAACCCAGGGTTAACCATTAGTAATTGTTATGGAATCAGTTTCACAAATCTAAGAATAGTGAGTCAATTATATATGAATCTGAGTTTAGTACGTCCTCATTTGGGGTATGGGTGACACATAACTGAGACTGTCATGCCAAACAAAGCATTCGTTTTTAGTTCCTTTAAAGCATTGAGACCTTGAGTTTTTAGAGTTTTGAATTAAAAGAAAAAACTCTTGCTATACAAGTAAAGGCTAAATTCCTATTTTCCATGAATAACAGAAGTCATATTTGCAGGAATGAGAAGGGAAAAGGAAAAGGTCTCCCTGTGAAGAGAGAACTTTTTCTTATGCATATACATGTCTGAACCTACCTAGTTTTTGTTGTCCATCATTCACATTCTATAATCGGGTAAGAAAAAACAGAATATCTTAAGCAATGTTTTTTGAAAATATTGAAATTCCTCTTTTGGGCCTGAAATATGAAAATTCAAATTTGGAGGTGACTAACCTCTTTGAAGCTCTACTTGGGCCATCCTAGAAACTCCGTCAGGGTTCTCCATTTTGCTGAGCCTGCTCACACTGCACAGTCTAATCTGGAAATATGGCCTCAATATGTGCTGCCCGTGCTTGCCGCAGGGGAAGAGGAGGCAGGCTTCATTAAATTGTTCTAAGTGAACTTCCCCGAATGGGTCATACGAGGCATCTCTACCTAGCCACTGATACAGTTTTTAAGACTTCAATGATAAGTACTTTAATGTAAGTAAAATGGTCAATTGATTCTAGAAATTCTTTTTTAACTGACTTACATTCTCAATGAATTCATCTTCAAAATCTATTGCTTATTTTCCCTTCATTATATAAAAGTATTCATGCTGGAAAATGTTAAAAAGAGAAAACTCAGGTAGAGTACTGGTATATTTGTCCACGTAAAGACTCTAGGTTTTTTTGTGTTTTTTTTTTGGTTTTTTTTGCATAAATAGCTAAAGAGCAATGCATGCTATAATAAAATCCACTTGAATTCTGGGACGTTAGCAAAAGATAGAGGAATTCAGTTTTGATTTTCATTTTTATAGTTAATGAGAGATTTCTAGCATTCCTTAATTGATCCAGAAACTTTAAACTGCCTGAAATATTAGTTTCAAGCTGAATGCCTGCTGAGAGAATTTCATGTTCCCACTTGCCCCTATGGATTTCATAGCACTTACCATAAGTTATAATTACACATGCATTTATGTCATTCTTTATGTCTTTAAATTTCTCATTAACCACAGGCTTTGTTTTTTCCTAGTCTGAGTATAAATCAAGCTCTTCTGGTTTGATTTAAAACGCCATGTTTTTCTAACATTTTAAATCTAGGAGAGTGGTAGCATGAGAAAAAAAACAATAGTGTTAGTTAGGAGATGTCATTGAGAATTTACTACATAGAGCAGAAATCAAAATGATGACAAAAGGTTTTGTTTTCTCAAGTAAAAGAAATCCAGAGGCAGGCTGTCAGGGCTGACAAGAGTAGTCATTAGGGACCCAGGCTTCTTTTCTGTTTCACCATGGAACAGTTTATCCATGAGAGTATGTCTTCTTTTATCCTTCTTTTGCTCTGTTAATATTTATTTATTTATTATTTTAATGAAAATTTTCATATTTTTTATGTTTTATAAAATATAGCCCTTCAGATATACAACTGTATGACATCTGTGTGTACTAAATTATGCTTATCACCAAAAGTCTAGTTTCCATCCCTCACCATACAATTGGCCACTTTTGTCCATTTACCTTCAAGAAATGAGAGCATCTCATGGTTCAAGAAGATCATTGATGTTCCAGCTATGTTACATGATAAATGGCCACTCACATTCTTGTGGAACTGTCCCAGTAGTCCCACACACCCTTTCATTTCATCTCATTGGAATGCGTTCAGTCATGTGGGCACATCGATGGAAGCTGGGAGAGGTCACCCAGAGCTGGGCACACTGCCACTGCAGTTAACCCCCATATGTAGTCAGAATATGTCTGGCAAAAATAGGTTGTTGGTATCAGACAAAATAAAGTGTGCCTTATTATTGTATCAAATACTATTTGGCCTCTACATTTATCCTGTCCCGGTCAAGCAAAGCAATGAGTAAAGGTGAGGTGAACTCTCTCTCTCCCCTGTGATGCCTACCAAGAAAATTACAAGTTTTCTGGTAGGTCTCTACTAAGAAAGAACTAACTTAAGCAGTTCTTTCCTATTTAATGGTGTTTCATTTAATGTACAAATACATTTTCAGCAGTACAACCAAACTTTCTAGGTTGTTTTTGTAAAAATACTGTTAGAATGTTAAAATTAACATAAATGCAAGGCTTCCCTCAGGTTATATTGATCCTAAAATTATTTAATCAGAATTATCTCACAGACATTTTTACCAAAAATCTATTTTTCCCCACATTTTTTAAAATCTAAGATTTTATTAAGGATACTCTAAGCAGCATATAATAGTATTACTAAAAATTATTAGAAAACAATATTAACTGCTTCTATTCCCATTATCCATCCTATTCTAGGCACATTCTTGTTTCTTTGTATTTTTGTCATTAGTGGGTTTGTGCAGAAAGAATAAGTAAACCTAAAACCAATATTCTGTTGTCTGACTTGTAGGAAAAAGTAGCAGTGAAAAGGTTTGAAACTGGTTCACATGCATTTTTCTTTTGCCTATTTGTGTATTATCTGTATATTTTAACGTCTGTGTCCATGTATGATAACTAAAAAGTAATAAAGCAATTCTTTGCTAATTAACAATGTTAATGGTGAAATGGAAAAGAACTGATTTATTAACAAGAAAAGCCACCAGCCTCAGAGTCAGAAGACATTGACATGAGTGTTAACTTCAGCTTTCTGACTCTCCTGAGGGGTTTGGGGTAACAGTCAAGAAGGAATAATGATCCTCTACCATCCTGTGTAAGTTGGTATGAAGAGCAAATTTGATAATTAATGTCAAAGTCTGACCTCAATGGTCAACATAGGAAGGAGTTCGTTTATCCACAAATGAATGAATATATCTTCTAATGGAGTCTGAGATTTAAGAAACCACCTAATCATATGGAAAATCTTGTTCACAGTTGAATCATTACCAGTATAAGGTCAAGCTTTCAGAAGAAAGTGCTAAAAAACAGTTGACCACTAACCAAGTTGCAAACACTTGACTTTCATCTACCTTGACTGGCTAATAGGGCTCTTTGGGGTTTGTTTTCCATTTGAAAAAGATGAACATCAGATGTCACTGTGGCATTCAGAGTAAAATTGACCCCAAGTGGCTATGATGCACGTTCTTGGGAGCACTCAGGCCACTCCAAGTATGCTAGCTACCCTGCCTTTTAAAAGGGCAGTTGCCAGCATTCTGGAGCTGTTTTATAACTAGCATGTAGAGTAACCATTTGAAAGTAGAGCTTTTTTTCCATTTGTCTGAATCTCCAATAGCGACTAGCAAAATACTTTAAACAGCTGCTTACAGAAGTTTGCTAAATTAAAATGTTTATGGGAAGTCAAATAAATGGAATTGAACAAGAAATACAGATAATTTTAATGCTTAGTCAAATATTTAGAAAAGAATTGCTGTCAAATACAGAAAATGACAAAGCAGGGGTGCTCCTGTAGAACTTAATCCAAAACCCAGTCTTCCCTAAATTCCTTCATCTACAAACTTACCATGATTTTTAGAGTCGAAACTGGCACCAGTTGGAGTATCACCAGATGAAGAGGAGGGAATGTGTGCACTTGACCCCAGACAGAAGGCAGCATTCTGGCACCGTGCACAGGACACAGGACTGAGAGGGGGAAGGTCGGGGGTGGGGTGCAGTTTCCAGCAGATCTAGAACCACAGGAGTGTGTTCTGACTAGTGGGAAACTGAGGTGGGTGGGGAGGTTCAGTGTCGTCAAGCTGGGATGTGCTTAACTATCTAACACTTCAAAACCCATTTTTGCAAAAGCAGAAAATAATCTAGTAATGTCCACAAATGTTTGTCACAGTCTGTACACTAAACCCACCAACAAATCATGCTTAAGAGGGATCCTCATTTCTTTACCACATATGAAGCACAGGTCCAACAAGGTCCAACCATCCATTTCCCTGGTAAGTTCCCTAGACTATCAGATGAGAAAGAGCCAAGGTCAATGTTTATATGAGCAATGATGACCTAGAGCAACAAAACAAAAGTATAACACCATTCCCTGTATTCTCTGGAGAGTAGGCAATAGTCATTAATTTTTGAAAGTGTGTATGATAGGTTAAACTACAATTCCCAGAATGGGGAGCCTGTACATATGGGTTTATATTATTTTGTAAATCAAAGTCAGAGTCTCCAATTATTCCCCTCCCCCATTAGAGAAGTGAACCGAATTTGACTGCCCCATCCGCCCTGGGCTCCCCATGTGACTGGCTTTGGCCAATGGCAGGTAAGCCGGTATGTGGGATGCCTTGTCTGAGCAGAGCGGCAGTTCAAGATTCTAACTGCTCTTGGTGTCTGTCATAAGTATGGTGAGTCTCGCCTAGGAAGTCTACCTTACTTGAGGTCCTGGGCCTTCATGTAACACAGGGAGAAACATTTTTGTTGTTGTTGTTAATAAGCCACTGAGCTTTGGGGAGCAGAAGGTTGTGCAAATTCAATTTGCTTTAAAATGGTATCATTTTTGTTTTCTTTTGTTTTAAGCCCCTGCCTTTAAATAGTTAAAGTAAGCTATCATGGAAATTCACATATTTGGAGACTCTCCTTTCCCCTACTGTGATAGCCAATTGAGGTATTGCAGTGAATAGTTTCAGTTAAAATTGCACTTGAGGACAAGATGGAAAAATAGCCATAAGCTGCCGCGTGCAATGTATTAACAGGAATTATGCTTCCTCCACCCTGCAAGCTGGGAAGCCAAACCTCAGGGAGGGCTCCTGTGGGCGTGCCTGCTTGGGGCCAGGAACCAGCCCTGCTTGGGGGTCGGGTCAAGGGTCAGGTTCAGGGGGAGGGAGTCTCTGTGGATGAAATTTCTATGGACTGGTGATGTCATTAGGGTGTAGGTTAAGGACAGCTGGCAGCCACCTGCCCTCCTTTTCGAAAAATCAGGGATTGGGGGATGGATCACTCTGATCACAGGCACAAAGCAAAAAGTCAAATCTAATCTTCTTTCTGTCTCTGAAAAATGAAGCACTCCAGCACTAACTCGGAGCCTGAGAATGACCGACAGTGTGACTGTGCACAAATTATTTCACCTTCTGCTTCGGCACCAAGGATTAATTAATCATTGCAGGTTGTCTTGCGACCACACAATGTTAAATACAAATAGAGGAGACCCTCAAATTCATGGAGTTGTGACTCGTGGTCTTGAATATTCATGTTCAACCACGACAGTCCACTCTGTCTCCCAGCAGCAACTCTTTGTTTTACTGAGCTCTGAGGGGTTCCCTTCTGTTTGTAAGGTGAAAGGGGGCCCTGTACGTGGTATGTGGCTGCAATACTGATGCCCTGTTTGGTTCTCTTTGCATAGACACTGTCAGGCTCAGCAGATGCCTGGGAACAACCGTGACACCTGATGTCCGTTTTTTGCCCCCCACCATAGCTTCCCATTGTCAGTTCAAAAATTTTTTAGGCATGCAAGAGCTTTTAAAGTAAAAATGTGTATCAGGGGAAAATGTAAAAACAAAATAAAAGCAAAGATTATGGTTCAAGCTTGTCTCTGGTTTGCCCTTTGCTGTGCCATCTTGGACAGATTCCTGGATCTCAGTTTCCACATTTTAATAAATTCGTAATAATAGTATCTCCCTCATAAATACGTGACTGGGATAAAGTGAGCTAATGACCACTTTAATACAATACATGGCACCTGCTCAACAGTAGCAAAAATTGTTACTATGTAATCAAAGATAAAATCTCATCCACATTTTGGAAATGGTGGGCATTTCGAAACCCCAGAGAGTAAAAAGAAGATGGGAGTGGCGAAGGATTTTAGGACTTCAAGAAGGGCAGTATGTGCTGCTAGTATCTGGGGAAGGTAGGAAGGAAGGAAACAGTCAATAAATGAGGGAATGCGAGAAAAAGGGAGAAGGAGAGAAGCTAAGAATTCAAGACATGCTCCTTTTCAGTGGTATGCAGGTCCCACTACAGTCTGAATGGTGTTAGAATATACTCTCTGAAGTCAGCACTGGAAAACCCAAACTCCAGAATTCTTGTCACTTCTTGACTGGGGCTACTCAGTCTTCTGAGAAGAGACTGCTATAACAATTTAGATACATAAAGTGCTTTGGAAGGCTGTAAACCTGACCTGGGCTCTTGTTTCAGCCCTCTGCACCTAGTCCTTATGAACACTGTCCAGCTTTTCCAGGTTACTTTTGCAGGGACTGATTCCTTTCTCTGCTTTTCCAGTGTGAGAAAGAGAGTACAGCTGGGGTTTTCCCAGACACCTAACGTGTCTTGCACATTACTGAGGATTGGTGTATTTTTTTTGGATCATGTTGTTATTATTCAGTTATTTTTATTACAGCTATACTTGTCTACTAGTATCTCAAAGAGGAGGCACTGATGGGAGTAAAAGGTCCAACATAGATGATCAGCAGAGACAGCTGGACAGAATTGGAAAGCTAAGGAGGGACTTTATGAAAACAAAAGCAAACAACTCATCCTGCCTCAATCACTAGAAATAATTTACCAAAAGACATAAAATGTAGTGATCAACCTATCTGCATAACAATTGATTACTAAATGTTACAAACTTCATCAGTATGTTGCCCCACTGTCAGACTCCATTAGCTTATGTATGCCAGGAATTTGTGGAAACTTGTGTCTTCAGACATTGAAGGAGAATATTTGGAAAGAGCTGTTAGACTGTCATTTGAAAATTATTCAGAAAAAATTTCCGGACACTTGCTGAGGGAAGTAAAGCAACTCTCTGATGGAAAACTCTTAGTTGCTCAAGTCTAGTGAAGACTGAGTGTGTTGGAAAGTTTGTCTTCTCAGCAATTCTGCAAAAGATGGTCTTGCGAGATAATCTGAAATAATTGGCAATGTCAGTAATCTCAGCTGCCTCCTTCTATGAAAAGGCCTGAGACCTCCCCAGGCTTGACTCCATCCACTTTTCTTTTGTTGGTGTTAGTGGTTGATTGTTCTACCATGGACCATCAGCATTACCTGGGAGCTTATTACAAATTCAATTTCTTGAACTCCACCCCCAAATCAGAAACTCTAGAATACTACAAGAGCACCAGCCGATTATGATAAAGCCCTGCTCTTCCTTATAGTTTACTGAGTACCTTTGCTTAGTGGTGGGATGGCTGTCCTCTTGCACAGCTCTTTTAAAGCATCCAGTGTTCTGAAACTGGGAGTCAAGTTGGTAACGATGTTTCTTCTCTAAAGGGAACATTTCCTCAAAACGTAGAGAGAAATCAATGATAAATTATCAAGGAATTTTTTTAATTTCAGTATTTAGATTATGATTCTTAGCCTGGATCTGCCTCTTTTTTGTCTGGCTTTACTTTCCAATCAAATTACTTAACAATTTAATTATGCAAAGTTTCGAGGATTTTTTTTTTTTTTTTCAGTTAAATCTAGTCCAAACATGAAAGTAGTGTATATGGTCTATAAGGAAATTTGAAAAACATTAACTAGAAATCTAGTAGTCAAAATTCCAGGTGAGCCAGGTGAGATTAAATATATCAGCTTCCTATTGTGTACTAACTATAACTTTATAGGGTCTGTTGATCCAATACTTAATCAACCAAATGTCAAATTTAAAATAACACCATCTGCTGCTCTCACATAATTTACCACTAAACCACCAGATAAGTATGTTTTGTAAAAGAAGATTCAGTAGTTACATGGAAAGAAACTAGATTATGAAAGACATGTTTTATATAGAAGAATGTAGAATTTTTTTATGTGGCTCAGAAGAATAGAACATGATTAAACATCTAGAAGGGAGGAAGGCAGATTTTTGTTCAGTAAAAGAGGAAAATAAGCAAAACAAGCAGCCCAGTGAGTACCCAGACCGGCATTTTTAATTGATGTGCTAGAGAAACTGTATTTATTAGTTACAGTTGAACTTGGTGAACTTTTAAGTTCCCCTTTGTCTTAGTCCACTCAGGTTTCTATAACAAAAACACCATAGTGTGGGTGAATTAGATAAGCATGTATTTCTCGTTCTATAAGCTGGAAGTTCAGGAAAATGGCTGGCAGATTCAGATCTGGAGGAGACCTGCTTCCTGGTTATAGATGGCTATCTTATCAAGTGTCCTCAAAAGACAGAAGTGGGATAGGAGAGCTCTCTGGGATTCCTTTTTGTTTTTTTGAAGAAACATTTAAAAAAAAGTTTATTTAATTAAACATCTTGACTGTTCCCTCTGACCCCAGGATGCAAACCCAGTTCCTTGGGGTGTATGTGACCAGCACTCGACCCAAGGCAATATATCTAAACACTACTCCACCAGGGCATGACCTTATTTTTCTTAAAGATAGGTGCTGGCAGGCAGAAAGAGAGAGGAGGGATAAACAATCATTTATTCTATTTTGTTCATCTTGGTTGTTCCCCTGACCCTGGTCTCAAACCTGGGTCCTTGGGATACATGTGATTACTTCTGTTGGTCTTATCCCATAGGCCACCAGGGGACACCTGGGATTCCTTTAATAAAGGTAGTAATCCCTTCATGAGATCACCATCAGAACCTAATTCCCTCCCAAAGCAAAATTCCCCCTAGTGCTCCCCCATGCCTAATACCATCATATTGAGATAGAATTTCAGCACATTTGAGGGGTGACACATTAAATCTGTAATGCCTTTCAAACTCAGAAGTTCTATTATGTCTTTTCTAAAATGTTTAAACATTAGTTTTTCAGCGGAGCTTGTCGGTGTACCCTGGTAGAGTAACGGTTGGGTCTGCCACCTCCAGCTGGGCTTAGTGCACATATATCCCAAGGACACCAATCTGTATCCCAGGACCCCCAGGAACAACAAAGATGAACAAGTAAATAAAAATAAATTTAAAAAATGCCTCTTCCTTCTCTGTCTGCCTAACTGCCTACCCACCTTCATTACTACCTGCACCTTTCCTTTAAAAAAACAAATCTGGAGGTTGCTAACCTCCTGGCTCATGTATGATCTCTGGCCTATGAGGCAATATTTTCATGAGAAAAAGTAGATTGCATGCCAGGGTATTGCTTTATTTTAATTTTGCAAACCAGTTTATGATCATTTACATGTTTCATGTGTTCATTTCCAGTATGTAAAGCTGTATGCAGGAGATCCTGAAATGAAAGACCAGAAACATAACACATCTAGTCTTTTGTTATTTTCATTCATGATTAAAACTAAATGCAATCAGAAAATAGAAAAAAGTCAGGAAAAACAAATAAATAAAAACCCCAGATATCTACCAGGACTTAGTAAGTGTAAGAATCAAATTTCTACCACTGGCGATAGTGAGTATTTTGAAGTCAGATGCTGTTATATGATGCATTTTCACAGCAAGGCAAAAGAATTATATACTGGAGACTCAAAACTTTATAAAGAATATTATAAACAATCCAAGTTCCTCAGTATTAGTAGTTATAAAATTCTTGCAGTGCTTTGCTGATCTGTCCATCAGTAAAGACTCTTTAATTTTTGCTCTACTTTTATACACAAATTTTACATATAAACCCAACTCAGACAACAGGATCGCATTATTTTTCCCCTAATTAATAAGTAAACATCATCTTCTCATGTATGCAGAATGTTTTTGTAAGCTTACAAATATAATTGAAAATTGCTTTCCTTTTTGAAGACTCCGATATTAAAATCGGTCCAGTCCTATTGCATTATAATCTCTAATATCACATCAGGTTTTAATAAGCCCCCTCTTTTGCAGCACACATGTGCTTAAGACTTCATGGAAACCAAATCAGTAGAGAGAAAGGATTACTTTAGATTACTTTGAAATATGCATTGTTTGAAATGGCCTCTGGTGACCAGCTTTCATGAATGGTTGATTTTACTTGTGGGGCACATCATCTGGTTTAATTATATCAGCTCCTTTGTGTGGCAAGTGCTGTTCTTGCGTGTGTGCTAAGAAATGAAGGCTCGTAACAAAACAGAATAGTTAGTGACACCATTGGGTGTTTTTGGTATAAAAGTCTAAATGAAATTTAACAACAAGTCCAACTGTACACACCCATGTATAAAGATACTCCACTGATAATAAACATAACCTTGTCCTAAACATCTACGGACATAGATGATAATCTAACACTTTTCAGGGAGATTATTTTACAAATGTAACAATTAGCATCTTAGGGTAATAAGATGCCTCTTAAATTTTTCATTCTATAATTTCTTACAGCTTAAAAATTTATAAAGTTTGCTCTTTTGTAATAAATGAATGCTAATACAAATAGTGTGAGTTTTCATTAACTAAACTATTTTCCAACTTCTATCCAGATAGTAAACTAAGGCAGAAGTCTTATTTTAAGTTTCAATATACTATAAATTCTGATGCAAGTAGCACCATTTGAATCAATAAATGCTAGTGAATTTATGGTTTTAAAAATCTCCTGTATCTCTTCAGATGCTAATCTATCTAAAGACATTGATAAATATGTCTATGTCCAGATAATCAACTACAGGAATTTGATTGGACACAATATCATAAATTAGATGGCTGTCGATAATAATATAGTTTGTAATCATTATATTTTATGTGTTCTTTATGGCTAAAATTAATAAATTACTTTACCTAGAAAGGCCAGCTACTCAATTTGTTCTACTGTAATATTTTCTGTGACTACAGGCCTAACTTATGAATTTCCGAGAAACAAACTAAAATGAAACATATTCCCCAAGATCCCCAAATCTGTTTAAAATGCGCTTTTCCTAGGAATCACTGAATTTTAAACTGTGGAGATGATTGTTTCTGCATTACTTGAAATGTGTCTCTCTGTGTAAATATATTTCTGCATATATCTTAAGTGTATAAATATGCATACACACATATGTATGTGTCTATGTAATGTGAGAGAGAGAAAAATAATCAAATATGTTACTAAAGAAACTGGACACTTCAGACATAGACAGTAGAACTCAGCAAGCTCTTCATCTGTGCTACCAAATTTCCCAGTCTTCTCGCAGCTGGTTGAGTCCATAATGACTAGTTGTAGCCAATGATATGTTAGAAATTATCTGAGTCATTTCCAGGGTAAAGTCATGAAAAGCACTTCTGCAAAATTCTCTAATTACTTCTTCCTCTGCTTCTCAATCCAGTATTGCAAGACAACAGTACCCATCGGCCTGCGTTCATGCATGACTGGATGGAGCATCACTTCTTGCCCACCCTGTGTGTGACATTTAGTATGACTGACAAATATACTTTACTTTGGACTTCCTTTGTTATTGCAACAAACGACTTCTGCTGACTAATGCAATACTCAAGATACTCAAGATAAATAAGCTATAAATATGTAAAACCCAAGACAAATTCGATGGAATTTAATATAATAAACCATTTGCTTTAAGATCTAGCTAAGATACCCAAGGTCACATTTGTTTTCTTTGCATCAATATTGCTTCCCTTTCACCAGACCCATTTTAACTGAAGTTTCCAGTGTCTCTCTGTAGGAACTCCACTGATCTTTGTTCTCATTCTCTGAAACTACTGACCATTATCAAACCCTTTCAACATTTTGTAGCATCTGCTTCAGGAGTAGCAGTTCCTTCTTGTTCTTTTTATAGCTTTTAGGTCACTTTGTTTTCCTTTGTTTTGCCAGTTCCTATTTGATTGAAACTGGACAAATCTTAGCCATGGACATTTTTCATTCTCTTAAAAATCTTTGATAAGCTTATTGTCATGTGATTTTAGTCCCTATCTTTGTGGGACCAAGTGTCTGTAGCACAATTCTTGCTATAACATTTACTTCAGTTATCACTGCTTAGCTCCTTCCATCTCTGTGCTCTTCCTCCAGGAGAGGACAGAAGGAAAAGCTATAAAACTTAAATTTATCTATTTCTACATTTATAATGCAACAGATCATCGGAAAAAAAATCCAATATAGACATGAATGAAGTAAATAATAAAATCTATCCCTCTCCCTCACCATACACCTGGAGTAAAAGACACTAACAGTTTTGTGACTAGATAGATGACCTTCCAACGTCGGGATTCACAATGTTGGGAGGTGGGGCATAGAAAGGGAACAAGGGAAGAAAAGCAAACATCGTTGGAAGAATTCATCATTTAATCAAGTATTTCCCCAAAGGCACTCCAGGTCAGGGATGTGTGCTTTTCAGCTGTCATTGTTTGTGGGAAGAGATTTATCATTAGAGAATATGAAACTCTGACTGCACCGGAAGGAGATCTCTGTCTATCATCTTTGCTTGGGATTGTAATAAATTAGGTCGGTAAACTTGCTTGCTGGGTATTGACAGTTAATGAACTTTGTCAGCTTTGGGGATTTTTTAAAGAAGAAATTAGCTCCTTCATGATTTCATATGTACCATAAGCAGATAACATATCCTGAAAGTTTCTTCTGAAAATAAGTAATGTATGAGAAAATTTAAAGCAAAAATTAAGAGGAAGAGGACATGCAAATTGACCCTAAGCCTTGTAGAGATTGGCAGTGGGGACTAAGGGAGGCATGTAGATACCAGCTTCTTACTTGTGAAATTTTATTTTACTTCACTCAGATGATAAACTGTATTCTGGCTAACTTCAGCTTGAATAATTGCAGGCTCTTGCTCTAATATTTGCTGCTGTTTTGATTGGTTATGGTCTCCTGTTTTAATTTTTTTTTCTCAGTTGGAATTATTGGAGACAGCATTGCTTTGCGCTAGAAACAAGACTTTTTTCCCTCAACCCTGAGAGGTTTACTTCTGTGCTGGGTAGATTGTTCTGATCTTGTCCTCTCTAGCACTCTTGATGTGTGGGCATTCATTTATAAAGTTCTGTGTTATCCTCCAATTAAAAACAAAACAAAACACAGTGTCATCACTCATTAACAACTCCTACATGATACTGAGTATTTAGAATTTGGGACAATTTAAAGGCTTTAAAGAGGGGGGAGGAAAGTAAGTAAGTTTGTGAATAGGGCCATATCTACAGTTTCAGAGCTAAGTCTGAACTTAATTATGAAACCAGCAACTCTCAAAGTCTTTGTAATTAGGATCCCTTTATATTATTAAAAATTTATTGAGACCCTCAAGAATTTTTGTTTATTTGGATTATAATTATTGATATTTAAAATTAAAAATGAGGAATTCTTAAAAGATTTATTAATATGTTTGAAAATAACAATAATATTTTGTGTATCCAGTGATACAGTTCATGAAAATAACTATTTTCCAAACCAAAGAAAATTAATGAATAAAGTGATATTGTTTTGCATTTTTGAAAACTTGATGTTTATCTGAATAGAATTGCATTTTAGAGTATACAGATTCAGGTAGAAAACATAAAACCTCCTCCCACCCTACCCGCAACATGCCCAGGGACAAAGTCAGAGGTTTCTATGGGAAAGGAAGAGCAAGATAAGTATTAAAGAAAAGAGTTGATTAGTGTTAACTATTCTTAGCTGTAGAAACTGGTTACCAAGTCTCTAAAAAGGATGAACAGTGAACTTACTGGTTCTATCCTTTAGGTAAAAGTCGATAATTATCAGTTCTATCCAGTTGTTTGGTGGGTATTAAAAAAAAAAACCAGCAACCATTGCTTTGAGCCCAGTATCTTTGGCCCAGTTCAAGGGGATAGGTAATGCTATTTCTCTCTAATGGCTGTGACTCCATTTAAAAATAGCTTCACACATGTCAACTTTTCACAGTCATTGGCAGAGGAGAAGTATTTTAGTAGCTTTTTCAGATATGTATAGATCTTCCTGCTATTATAACAAAACTTGACAAGTGGTCATTTCTTAAAGGTTAGTTGTAGTAAGAAATCTGAAACACTCTCAATGAGCTTTTCATACTCTTGCCTTAAAATTCAGTGGTCATCATAGGTGGACTGTGAATAAACAGAAAAATGAACAGACAAAACAAAACCAGCCTTTGGATACTTGCAATAGAACTGAGGTTACCAATAAGGAATGGGACAGTGAGGGGTGGGGGAGGGTGGCAAGTGGTGGCAGAGCCCACTGGACAATGGTGAAGAGCACTTGGTGATTTGGTGGAGGGCAAGTGTTATTTATACATATATATATATACATATACATATATATGTATACATATATATATACATATGTATATATGTATATAGATATGGAATGGGGATACTGCATATATGGGGAATCTATAGATATCAGTTTAATATGTAAAATCAAAGTTTTGGCAATTTTATAAAAATCCAATGGCCATTGTCCACTTTGACTCGTATTATTTTGTAGCATTATAATTGACCATTCGGAAAATGTTTGTTCACTTAACTGCATAAATATTCTAAATATTGACACATTCCTTTTTTCAATACAAAGAGGTACTATTATTATCAACAGCAGTGCCATCAGAAGGGTTTTATGTGTTGGGAAGCTGCCAAGCTTATGGTGGCCTACAGTTTTCCAAAATTCTAATTTTAGCTTGAAACCTAGATTTCTGTCAGTGGAAAAAATCAACAAATACCATGAGTTGTTTTCCTTGAAAGGACAGTTTTACTTCATTCATTATTTGAGAAAATGTTGCCAAATGTCCAAGGCCATGTAATTCTTTCAAGTAAAAATAGTGTTCCAGGAGAAAAAGGAAAAGTGTCTACTTCAGTTTGTATTTCAGTCTGAGTCTTTACTCTCAACATAGTTATCAAACCTCTATAGGAAGCAAAGGGCTTGCTATGCACCTCCTTTCTCAAAAACCAGAAAATTAAAAAGAAAGGTTGCATACTCAAGAGTTAGGCTTTAATAAAATTAATCACTGTACCTGAAACTGGCTTTTTTTTTTTTTCGCTCTAATGCTCCCTTCATTTGTTCTAAGACAAAAGCAGTTTTACCCAACATTGCTCTTATAATATCTGTGCAAATTCCACAAAAGCTAATAATGTGCCAGTATTTTGATCAAAATAATTCTGGCTTTATGGAGACCTCTCCCCACTTGCTCAAAGGAACTCAAGGCCCCTCAAATCCCAGATTATACTTTAAGAACTGCGGGAATGGACAAAGCAGGACTCGCTCAGTATGTTGCCACCCCACCGCTCTGCTTCAGCATCAAGTGCCCCGCCAGTGGGGGCCTGCGAAGATATCACTGAATTTAGAGGGCCATGGGGACTGAATTTAGTTGGGATGTTGCTAGACAAGCATGTGTGAACTGGAGTCTCTGTCCAGTTAGCTCGAAGTCTTTCCCGTTTTCTTTGAATTTTATTTGTGACTTGAAACTTTCAATGTCAAATTTTTCATACAGCTTGACTGCCCTAAGCAAAGTTCTATCAGCTTCCCACACAGACTGGCCATAGCTACAGCGGTGTCATTCGATGGCGTGTGGAAGGGACAACCTGTATTCTGACGCTCCTTCTAAAAACAACCGTGTGCCTCCAGCTCACTCTTCATGTGTGAGAAAAAACACTTTCCACATTTGTCCCATTTTCTACTGTTTCTCAAGACAAATTGTTAGTCTCCGAGGACACTTGTCCTCCACCACAAAGTATCCAATTCACACATTGCCTCCTTGTCTCCCTCAAGTTCTGCATTTTGTCTGTCTGGTTTTTTTCTTCTTCTTCATCTTTACGCTTATCCTTCCAGAGCTGGAAACCAAGCAGTGACAGGATGACAGATCTGAAAAGGTCAAGTTTTGAATAAAGAATTGTGTATATGCATTTTTTTTTTAAAGTGGTGTTTTGTGTATGTTTTAGTGAAGGGTGGTGGGATAAAAATTCCTGCTAACCAGACCTGTCTCAAAGTTCAGTTTTCTTTGCCTTTCACTGTCTGTGCTTTTACGTGTGAATCCCCTGCAGCGATCATCCACTGTGGTAGAAGAAATGTAGGTCTCTTCTGCACCTTTAACTCACCCGAAAGGAAGGTCTTTTTAGAGGTTCAGAGAAAATGCATTTATTCTACTCTCCCTTTTCCTTATTAGGAAGTGACTTTCTATGCAGTTTATACAAGGTACCATTAAAGCTAATTTTCTTTTTCCTGAAGGAAGAGGTGAAATAAATAAGATAAAGAAAAGAATAACCTGTAATGTTGGTTGGGTTCCAAGGAATGTTATCAGCATCTTAATTGTCAAAAATTTTCAGCTTCACATGTGGCCAGTTATTTAAACCCTGAGTGCCACTGTTTGCTGCCTGACACAGTGGCCCGACTATGCTTTCCGGGTCATTGTTGTCAGCAGTGTTTATGCCAATGAATGCAAGAAACTCTGCCACCCTTTCTTCCCTCACTCTTGCAGGCTTGAAGAGGTGAGCAACGTTTTGCTCCTTAAAGCACCAATCCGCTAAGAAATGCCTGCATTTAACCATTTCGCCTGATGCATGCTCTGTGGGAGAAAGCTTTGTTTGACATCTAATTTCTTTCGTTTTCCTGTCCTTTTGTGCTCGTATCAGTTTCCTCATGATTTAAAACAAATGCACAGAAACCCAACAGTCACTGCAGAACAGTTACAGGCTTTCACTGCTCAGCATGCCCAGAAATTACTGAAATAACCCAGAGTTATTACCCTCCCAAAATACCAAACCTTACATATTGACTTTCTCAGAGCCAGAGGATCAATTGGAGCTGACTTTTTTGTTGTTCTGCAGATAATGTAGTCAGGGCCGCCTTGCTGCAGACACTAGACTTCTTATTGGTCTCCCCCTTCACCCCCCATCCCCCCACAGTAATTGCAGGCTGCAGAGTGAAAAGCATTAGAATTGTTTACAAAATATTTCATAAAGTTTAAAATAATAGGGGTGTGTGTGTTTTGGTAAAACAAAATAATGTGTGTGGCAGGGGTAAACAGTACACAGTCTTTCTTCTCTCGCTGTCCTCTGTCACCCTCCAGAACGAAAGGCATGGAAGTGAGGACAGAGTCCCGTTTCTCCTGCTATGCATTTAATTCGTTATGCTTATTTATCAGATGCCAATTCATTGTTGCACATCAAAATACAGACCCTCAGGTGTGTGGGGACAGGATGGCTGATGAAGCAGGCTGCTGTCTAATTAATTTTAGGAGGCCTCAATTCCCATACAGATGTTCCTCATGACGTTCAGGAGAAAGGAGAAAGGTTTTTTTTGTTGTTGGGGGTTGGGGGTGGGATGAGCCCCTGCTAGCTTTCAGAAATCCAAGGGAAAAGCAGTTAGAGTTCTAAAGGAGAAGGAGCATTTTTCCCAACCCTGTCTCAGGTCTCCTCCTGTGTAGATTTGAAAAGACTTTGCAGCACTCGCCTCTGGATTTTTAATTTATTTATTTATTTTGAATGTGGAAGGGTAGCCTCTAACCTCCAGCCTCAGAGCCGATCAATCATTTTGGCTTTGCAGGTTTAGATCTGCTGCGGCAGAGCACCATCTCAGTGCTGCCGGCGCTGCACCAGGGCCCGATAATATGCAACCGGTGCTGACAGTGGAAGCAGGGGTCTGTCCCCTCAGGCGCCGGACACAGGCTGGACTTAGGTACCAGCCTGGTCTGGAGGAAGCGCTTTTTCCCTGGTGATTGTTGAAGGACAGTTAGAGCTCTTCAGAGGCTGGAAAAGGTTGCGCTCCCAGTCACTTGCTATGAAGTCTTTGTTAGCATAAAGAACTCTCCTGGGTATTGAGTGACATAATGCAGATGACAAATGACAGCTTTGTGTTTCATTCTGCTTGAAAAGTATTCAGTATCATATGCAGGTGAGTTCACCTACCCCAACACGCCCCCTGGCATCCACCACTCCCCAGAGGTAAACACTCCCCATGCACTATGGTTTCACAGGCACTGCCACCTCTTCCTCATCAACGGTAGTTTTGTTGGGGATGCTTCAAGTACTATTAGAGTGTGAGCAGGGGTGCTATCTTAACGCTGTTTTATGGTGCAGATAATAAAATGATGATAGTATCTGAATGATTGGTTAGCAGTTCTGAATGTGGTTCCTTGCTTCTCCCTTGTGGAGGGCAGATGACTATAGAGATGTCATTTTTCAAAGGGACGACTTTAGATAAAAAATCGGTATCAAAATCAAAATCCTTGACTGATGTTGCCTTTGTATTTTTTTTCTCCCCACCTAGGATCCCATTTGCAGATGTCCTGAATGCCTCTGAGTATAGAAACTGATTATTCAACCAGGATACCTAATTCAAGGTATGAGCTCTTGTCAGAAAGCTTTTACATTGGAGTTCTGTGTTGGAAATATATTTTGGCCATGAACTGAAACAGGAAAAGTTGGAATGAGAATAAAGGACAAAAGTGAATTTGCAAAATAATCAAGTGCTTAAAAAGCTACCCAGTGCCTGTGAGGGTTTGCCACTCTGACTCATGCGAAGTCCTGCCTCTGCCAGTTTATGTGCCAGTTCTCACTTAGTTGTAGCCCTTTTTCTGCAACTGTGTTTGGGGCTTGGATTTCATTTTAGTCTCTCCCTCTCCCTTTTTCTCTGACTGCCCAGACCTACAGAAACCAGGAGACTGAGACATTTTGTCAGTTTCACGACATTGGGCAGAACACAATGAAGTATTCTTGCTGTGCTCTGGTTTTGGCTGTCCTGGGCACAGAACTGCTTGGGAGCCTCTGTTCAACTGTCAGATCTCCAAGGTTCAGAGGACGCATACAGCAGGAAAGGAAAAACATCCGACCCAACATCATTCTCGTGCTCACTGACGATCAAGATGTGGAGCTGGGTGAGACCCTGGGTTTTTCACTTGTTAGTCTTTTTTGCTTAAATGATTTATTTGCTGACCCTTAGTCTGGCCAGTAACCATCCATGAACATTTGGAGGTTTGGCATTTAATTATAGAACCTGAAACAACAACCTAGATGAACTTGTATTGATTATAAGGCATGTGGTTTATGTTTCAACATTACTTTTCTGGTCATAAGCTTTTGGAAGAGTTAGAAGGGACCTAGGAAGTAGGATGGAGGAAGAGAGTAAACATAAAATACTATACAGTTAAGAATTTGTGTACCATGGAAACTACTGGTCAAAGTTATTTTAAATATTTGAGCAATGTTGTTTCAAAGATGACTGTGATTCTTTCTAGTCAATGTTTATGAATGGAGGCAGGTACCGGAGAAAATTTTAGAGGTGATTATCATTAGACCAGATGCTTTTTTCTCAACTTCTAATAATTATAACATAACTGAAAGTTATAATGCCCTATATATCTTCTGGTAGTAGTTAAATATAACTACCTTAGGTATGATGCTTTTCTGAAGCAGTAACTCATCTGGGTTCATTCTAGAACATTTAGAAAACCTGCCAGTATCTGGCAGTTTCAGTCTTGTTTCTTTTCTTTTCTCTTTTTTCAGAGAAAGAAGTACTTTTTTTTTACTTTATTTTTATTTGGTTGTTCATATTGGTTACTTCCTCCCGGGGCCCAAGACTCAAACCCAGGAAGCCCATGGATTTTTCTTTTTGGAGGCAATTGACCTAACTGCTGTTCCACTAGGGAGCACCCAGCTTTACTTCTGTGTCATTGAACTGGGCTTTTCTTCTCTCCTTAACAGTCCAGCCCCCATGACTTAACCATAAGCCTAGGGTCAAACTCTTTTAAGATATTCTAGCTCAGATTGAAAAAAAACTTGCCTGTGCAAAGTGGCACTACCCCTCATTTCCATTCCTAGATCCAAATTCCCCACCTTGGTATATCGCTCCGCTAACTTACCCACCACACTCAACTTCACTGTCAGTAGTGTCTTTTAGAGTAAGTGCCAGAAGAGAGCCCTAGGCTTCATTACTGAGTTCCTCTTAAAGGATTCTTGAGGATAAAACTCTCTATGCTTGAACTTGATTGCATGGAAGAAGATTTTGATTTTTAGTTCGAAACCAAACCATGAAGTCCCAACAAAGTTAACTTCGTGAGTTCAACTGGAAGCAAATACCCAACAGCCAGCAGGGATAATGATTGTTGAAATCAATTTACAGACTCTGTTCTCTCTTGATTTACATTATTTTTAAAACTTAATACTTATTGAGGTAAGTTTTATCTATAAAATAATATAAACCCATATGCGCAAGTTTCCCTTTCCTCAAATATATGACAGCATACCCTGCCCACCACCAAATTATTAAGTTCTTCATCATTGGTCATGGGACCCCACCACCACTTGCGCCTACCACCTACCCTGTTCCCAACAGGTAACCTCAGTTCTGTTGTTAATGTACAACAGTTGTTTTTTGTTTAGACTGTTCCTTTGCTTTATTTCATAATCCACATATGAGTGATATCATTTAGTATTTGTTTCTTTTTCTGACTTATCTCACTTAACATAAACCCCTCTTGTTCCATCCACATCACAAATGACAGCATTCCATCTTTTAGGGGCTGTATAGTATTCCATTGTGTGCTTCTAGATGATATCTTCTTTATATAGTCATCTGACAATGGGCATTGAGGAAGTTCCTAATTATCAGTTATTGTAAATAATGCTGCAATAAATATGGGGTTCATATAGCTCTTCAAATTAGTACTTTTGTGTGTGTCTTTTGGGTAAATACTCGGAAGTGGGCTATGAAGTCATATGGGATTTTCATTCTCAATTTATTGAGGATTTGATTTGCTTTTTAAATAAAGATATTGACTTTTAGGCAACACGTCAAGATGAAAAGTCCTGCAGGTATGACTTTATATATGTAGCCAGTTTAAATTTTCATTCATTTACAGCAAATAATATGAAGTGAACATGTTTGACTTCTCCTTCCTTAATATCTCTCATAAACATCCCTTTACCACATCCAAGCCCTATGAACACTTTTCTCCCAGATTTTACCTAACTGCCTGATCATCTGACCCACTTCTAGTCTTGGTCTCTTTAGGAAAGAGTCTTCACTCTATTGTCTTTCATGTATTTGATCAGGTCTCTTCTTAAAAATCCTCCATTTTTCTCATGAGGATTAGGCCCCTTTCCTCTGCAGGCAAATGAGTTTGAGGCCATGTGACCCTTCCTATTGATGTGAGGATCTTTCTGTTTTCCTTCTTTTACTCTGTATCTCATAGAAGCAGCTGACACTTCCCTGATGATGTCTAGTAGCTTCATCTCCCTCACCTATATTGCATGCCTTTACTTATCTCATCTTTGTTGCCTTCTCCCCCTTTCCCCAATCTACTTATTCTTTATGACCAAGTACAGATACCCCTTAGCAGTATTCCTGCATCAAAATCACCCTCCCCTCCAACAGAATGGGTGGAACTTTTTTTTGTATCATATTGGAGAGGCTTCTAGCATGGCTCTTACTACACCCTGTGCTTCCATTATCTGTCATTTCCACTTAACTAGGAGCAACTAGAATGCAGGGGTATGTTTTATTTATGTTGTAATTCCAATACTGGGACTGTGTAGGGTATATATTAGGTGCCAAATAAGTTTGAAGTGAACCCATAGGACCTGAAAAAGCTAACACCATTCCCCTAAATTAATATAGTACCTGTCACATTTTACCTCTTTAATGTATAGCCTTGTCTTTCAAATAAAGAAATTATTGGATAAAATGATTTCTAACAAAATTCAAAATTTCACTTTTTTTTTAAAAAAAAAAAAAAGAAAGAAAAGGTTGCAGACAGGAATGAAGGTAAGCAGAGGCAGGCAGACAAAAAGAGAGAGAAGGAAGAAACATGCATTTCTTTTATTTGGTTGTTCATCTTGGTTATTCCCCCAGGTCCTGGTCTGAAACCTGGGTCCTTGGAGTATATGGATTATGTCTGCTAGGCCACCAGGACATGCCCAACTTTTCACTCTTAATCTTATCATTTGTTCAACCATTCATTATTTATGAGCAATAACTAAGAACTGGATTCTGTTGGAGGCATATGGCTATAATGATGAAGGATTGTAGACCAGATTCAGTCAACCCACTTGCTTCCTACATAATTACCTTTGCCTCATTCTTTAATCGTTTAGCCAGATACCCTGATACGCATTCATTCATTTAATCATCACACTAAATCTTATGAAGTTGGTATTATTACTCTCTTTTGTTTATACTTAAGAAGAATGAAGCTTTTGGAAGTAATGTACATAAGCTGGATGCACTCATCTGTGGTCAAACAAGATCAAACAAGCACAGCTATACATATAAAACCATTACCCCTTCCATCAATTATTCCATCAACCAATATTTGTTGAGCCCTTCCTAAGACAACTGGTAATTACATAGTAATGTTTTAGATTGTAAGAGAGATAACAGAAGCATGATCTCATTGATTATCTCATTGACAAAATAAGTGGATGGTGAACCACAGTGAATGGTAACAGGTTTAGAGAATACATCTTTTCCCAGCAGGAAAATTATGTTCTTGGAAGTAGATACTGCTTGACAGAGACTTTGACTAGCTTTGTGTAAGTTTTCATAATCCTTCTTGAAACTTAGTGCCTTAGACTTAGTTAGGTTTTGATTTTTTGATGTGTTTACCATCTTAACCACTTTTAAGTGTACAGTTCAATGATATTAAGTACATTCACCTTGTTGTGTAACCAATTTCCAGGACTCTTCATCTTTCAAAATTAAAACTCTATGCCTGTTATACAATATATCCCCTTAATCCCAGACATTGACAGCCATCATTCTATTTTACGTCTCCATGACTGTTTGGGGTACTTCATGTAAGTGAAAGTAGACGGATTTTCTTTTTGTGACTGATTTAATTCACTTAGCATAGTGTCCTTTTTTCGAGATTCATACATCTAACATATATCAATGTTTCCTTCCTTTTGAAAGTTAATTCATGTCCCATTTGTGTACATGCAATGCCATATTTTGCTTATTTTTAATATGTTGATGGGAAATTTCAATTGCTTCTACTTTTTGACTATTGTGAATCATGCTGCTATGGATATAGGTTTATAAATATTTCTTTAAGATCTTGCTTTCAATTTTTGGGTATATATGAAGATGTGCAGTTGCTTAGTCATTTAATGATTTTATTTTTAATTTTTGAGGAAAACAATACTGTTTTCTACGTTGATTGTACCATTTTACATTCCCACATAGAGTGCTAAAGGATTTCATGTCTCCATATCCCTGTCAACATTTGCTGAAGTTTTTTTTGGTAGTAGTCCATCTAATGTGTGTGACATGATAACGCATCATTTTAAGAATGTTGGGTTTTGCTTTGATTTTTACTTAAATATAATTATATTTGCCAGCTACTTAAAGAAATCTTCACCTAAGCAAAACTTTTTTGCACCTGTGATACTTCAGGCAATTTTGGCTACTGTGCCTCCAGAAAGAAAGACATAACAGATTAAGAAAAGCGATTAAAAAATTGTAGCTGAATATTTTTCTTTTTAAGAAATAAAACAGTTCTACCTCTTTGTTTGGAAGCACAAAGGTTATAATTAAAGTTTATGAAATCAAGCTGAGAAGGACAGCTCTTATTCAGAAGAAGTGGGTGCCACTCCCTCAACTTTGTCTGAGGACATATAAAATAAACTAGTACTTCGTGCAGGGAGTAAGGCACATAAGGAATTTGTTAATGGAAGTACTAGAATTCTTCATGTGGTTAACACTTTATCTTATTCCAAAGAGCATTCATTTTCAATGTTGCATTTTACTGTCATCCCACCCACATTGGGTAGGTAGCACAAAGATCACTGTACCAGAAGAAAACTTAATCTGTGGAAAGAGCAAATGATTTGGTCGATTTTCTCCTTACTTCTGAATTTAATTTGCTTTTTCTACAACTTAAAAAGTAATTCTGGTTGTGCCTATACCTGTAAATAATTCCAGTTTTTACACTCAGCTCTCGGATAAATTTATACTTTCTTGCTTAACCACACATGGACATGATCAAATGAAGTTTGGAATGAATGTTATTTCTGGGGAAGGAGTGCTAACCCAAACATCAATAGTATCCACATTTTATTTTAAAATTTTGAAAATAGATATGAAGCAGCTATGATCAAAAGTTAAACTTTACTAAAGTGAGGAGGTATTTTGTTTACTCTATTATTTCCTTGTACTTGAAATAGTTTGTAAATCAAAAAGAAGCAATTCAGAAAAGGCTTGTGGGACTCCCCTAACTTTCTAAGACTAGAGTCAAAGAAGTTTTAACTCTCAAATGGTCCCTTGATGCCACCGTGACCAAAAAAACCCAAAAAACAAAAAACAAAACTGATTTGACCGTTGACCTGATACTCATTATGGCATTTCTTATATTCTTAGAAAACTTGCCTGATGCTGACATCTCAGTTACACTGACCCAGTGCTTCTCCTGAACCATAAGTAGAATTAATTAAGAAGCCATAGATACATGGAAATACTTTACTTCTTTAAAGCAGTTATTACAAAATGGGATGCATAGCCCAAAGCTAGTCCACAGATGCATTTTGCTTGACCAGCACACTTCTAAAAATTAAGGCACCATTTTAAAAATCAAGTGGCTTCATGTACCAAAAAAAAAATCAGGATTCTTATTTTTCTTGACAGTTCAGAAGAATGAAGACTGGCACTCACATGAAGCATCCGTCAGTTAGATGCTTGAAGGGAAGTCCAAGCTGCCCTACTGGGTGCAGCATGTCCTCTCAGCTCATCATGGTTCCCACCACTGTCCCATTGCTCCCCAAAATTTAGTCCAAGAAATAGTTGCCATTTATCATCATGCCCATACTGTTGTTGTTCTTATAATCTGAAAGAGGTTCTAGCAACCATATCCTACCGAATGTGAAAAGCTGAAAGGATGAAAGCTTTATGATTTTTCTTATATCTGACTGTCTTCACTTGCCTCACTTTACTTTCTAGGCATCTTCTGCTCTCCCAAGAACCTAGTCTCCACTTTGAATGGCTTTTTGCTCTTCGAGATAAAATAACAATAAGTCTTAGTGACCTGGAAAGATTCCAGAAATATTTATTATCTACTTTTTGGTCCCTTATTTTCCCCAACCTGTTTTTCCCCTCTGATTTTAGATAAAATATCTGGGTGTTTTTCCCTACCAATTTCATGGTTTTGGCAAAAAAAAAAAAAAAAAAAAAAAAAAAGATATACTGTTTTATGTTATTTTTTGCTGTTCTTTCAGAATTAAAATATTCACTAGATCAGTAATGCCACTTTATGTTTAACGTTCCATACTTAACTGATGGCATGAGGAAATAGCACTGATGTCTTCCATACAAATCATCCATGTATTTAAAACATTAACCTTGTCGTAAAACAATTACAGATAGAAACAACCTTGCACAATTAATAAAAATTCTGTTTGCTTCTTGTTATCACTCATCAAACCAGGAGCTGTTATAATCCACCTGGAGATATGTGTTTCTAGGAAGCCAGGTGTATATGAATCCCATATGCCTAGGATTTCCTTAAGGAATGATGATGACTATATTTTTATTGAATTTCCAGTTTTGTGAGCTCTTCTGAATATAATAAACAGGTTTGATGGAAAATGTAATGTTTGATAGTATATCATATTGAATAATCAAATGCTAAAACATTTGAATCAGGGAAAGTAAAGTTGTAAAGTTTAACATGTAATGGAGTAATTCAACTCTGTGTGACTTTGTTAAAGTCACTTAGATTAGTAGGACATTTTGTGACTCCTGACCTTTTTTACATGGATGATTTGAGAATAAATGAATTGGCATGTAGAGAATGATTTAGATCCCTTGGCCATAGTTCCATCCAATGACAATAACCTGTCATATATTCCATCCAAGCTCCTGTTTCTGGAGCCTTGATTTCTACCACCTTCAGAATGCCAAACCTAGAGCATTTTCCAGCATTCCCAAAGAGTGCAACTTCTCCCCCTCTCCCCATCACTGCTGCCTTAGCTGCATCGTGGCCCATGTTTCATTGCTGTCACAGCATTCCCATCCCTACAGGAGCCATGACAGATGTCCTGGTTCTAAGCGGGAATCTCATTGCTGGGAGAGTTTTTCTTGGCAGTCCTGGGACTCAGCTGTGGTCTAGACTTTCCCTGTCCCCAAGCCAACCCAGTCAACAGTATCCCATGCCATCTACTGGACCTAATTTCAGTCAGTCTTCTATCTTGCAGGACAGTTTAAACTATAACCAAGTCAAGTGCGGGGGATGGTGGGGGAGATTGCAGTGCATATGGAGACAGGGAGAATTGTTATTTATTGATATTTTTAATTATCAGATAGCATTAACATTATAAATCTTGAAGCACAGAAAAATTAGGTGACATTTGTCTTTATCTATTTGGGATGCTGTAGCAAAATGCCATAGACTGGGTGCCTTAGTGTTTTGTAAACAGCAGAGGTTTATTTCTCATAACCCTGGAGTCTTGGAAGTGCAATATCAAGGCGCCAGAAGATTTGGTATCTGACGAGAGCCCGCTTCCTGGTTCATAGATGGCTGTCTTTTCACTGTAGCTTCATGTAACAGAAGGACAAGGAGGCTGTCTGGGGTTTCTATTGTTAAAGGGGACTAAAATCCCAATCATGAGGGTTCTGCCTTCATGATCTAATCACCTCCCAAAGCCCCCACTTCCTGATATTGTCACATTGAGGATTAGATACAAAACTGAGGGAGACATGAGCATTTATTCTCTGGCAACTTCTCTACTCTTACCCTAGATTTTGGATTCAGATAGTGATGACAGAGAGGGAGACAGAAAAGGTAGGGGCAAACTAAACCAGGGTAAGTTTGAGGTGAACATAAATTGAAATTGTGGCCCATGCCATTTGCTCCTCAACAATCCTGTGAACAATTCAGGGCACTGTTATTAAACCCCCATTTACAGAGGAGAAACACAAACCAAAAGGGGGCAAATGACCTGTTCACGCAATTCTGTGGCAAAATCCAGACGTCTCCCCACAAGTTCAAGTCCAGGACTCTTTCTCTTCTCATTCTTATCATCCTAAGCCCTGCTTTGTGAATAGTTAAAAGTCTTCAGTCTTCTGCTTCCTATTCTTCCTATGAAATAATTGTTTTAATAACTAAGAACCAGTACAACCTGCATTTTAGATGTCGAAGTCCTTAAACCTAGAGAGGTGAGGAGATAACAGTTTAAAACAAAACAGCCCTTCCAGCTCTAGGATCGGACATTGTTCCACTCACTCCACAGACATGAATACATCATTAGGAGTTTTATTATAGAATAGTTTTTGGTACGAGTTGCCCATGGAAAAATCAAAGGTGCAATCACAGAGGAGATGGATGCTGTGTAAGACAGCGGGCTGACTGGCGTTAATCGTACGTCAAATGAAAAACGTACTTCATGCTCACCTTTCTGGTGCACACCAACTCAGCAGTGAAGAGCTGTGATTCCTGTACCCGTCATCTGTGTCTACACAGGGACTCCGCCAAGATCAGAGGCAGCACTTCTCACCAGTGTCTGTCAGCTACTGAAGACAGAAATCTGCAGCTCACTCCCTTCTCTCCTGAGAAGGGCCTGAGCTACTACTATTACTCCAGACCTTAGTAGGAGAGCTGGAGACAGGCAAGCGTGTCTGTCAATATCTCCCTTAAGAGGCCAGATGAAGTCAACATGAGACAACCGAAAGTGAGATGTATCTTGACTACAAGCAGCTCTCCTTTCTGTCTCTCAGTCTTGAAAACGTCAGTGTCACAGCCAGCTCCTATGGAGCTTTAGGAGTGCGGTCTCTGGAGCAGACTGCCGACATTTGCATCTGGGATCTACTACTTAGGGTCTATGTGGCTCAAGACATGTTATTTAACCCTTTTGCACTTCAGTCTTATCGCCTGTGATATGGGACTAATAAATAACCGTACCCAGTATGAAGGGTTATTGTCAGGATTAAATGAGTTGGTATTTTAGAGACAAAATTCAGTTCAGGGTTCTTATCATCTCATGGTCTGGTGGCTTCAGTGACCTGTTGGCTGTACCCTGAATGAATTAGTTGATTCCCTCCTCTGTGCATATACCTCCATTGCCACAGCAACATCTCTCAAAGATGTTTTTCTTATGTTGCTCCTGCCTTTGACAAAGAACCAACTCTGCCCTTCATGCTATCAAATCCAAGTATCTCTTCCCAATCTCCAAGTTTTATGCTAACTCTGCCTCCCACATTTCATCGAGAGAATTCTCCGTATTCTCTTGTGTTCCAAGAAATTGATGTGCTGCTCTCTTCACTCACTTTACTTCTTCCACCACCAGAGCACCCCACCTACCATCCTCCCCATGCTGCCAACAATACACTTCACCCATCCCACATTCTCTTCCATTTGTCTTCACCTCTTGCTTCAGAACTCTTAGTAAACATTCCCACCCAAGTCCATTTTATTCTTGTATAGATTTCTGCTGTGATATTCTTTCTCTGGGGTAGCCTGCCTTATAAATGTCCCCAAGCAATTTTTCTGTGTAGGTTCTAGTCTAGATAGTTTACTATCAAAGACCAAAAGCAGCAGAGTATTTTCTATTTCTTCTGTTAATGCTGCACTTGGGGGCTCAGCCCACAGTGCTGAGGTTGATATAAAGTTCAGCATAAAGTAGGCACTCATTACATGTTATTATTGCCTTATTTCAAGAAGGTTGCTTGATTCCTTGAAATAACTAAAGGAGAAAAAGAAGTTAGGAATCTTTCTAACTGAAGCATGTTTTAGAGAGATCTGTTGAGATCCAATCAGAAACACACCTCCCCTTTTCATGTTTCATGTGACCTATAGAAGCCAGTATATGAAAAAAATCAGTCTAACTGTGGCTTTGCGAAGCTACTGCCTGCTTCTCTTTTGCTCTGAATTCTTGCCTGGTTTGCATTATGATTTCCTTCCTTGCTGGAAAACTGCACAGGCTTTCTCCCTTTCTTTGGAAGAGTAGGACCTGTGGAAATCTGAGGCTCCGGGATTCAAATGCAATGGGTTTGGCTGTAGTGCTCTGTAGTGCATTTCTTGACAAGTCCTGAAAAGACTATTGAATTCTGGCCTGTGCTTTTTTCTGCAGTATTTGGATGGGTGTCAGCTGCAGTGTTTGGCTGGATAGAGCCATCGAAATAGAATTTTTTTTCCTTCCTCAGCAATCTTATGTTACAACTTCATCCTTTAGTTAAATGGAATATTTTGCTACTCAGTAAATAGTTTGGAGTGCAATGGAATCATAACTCTTTTGCAAGCAAACCATCTATCTTTAAAAATTACTTGTAAACAAATAAAAATAGAAAAGATAGAGTTATCCGGAGAACAGATACTTGATGAACTTGCAAGAGGCTACTCTGTTACGGTGAAGATCTTTTGTTCAAATTAAATGCAAGCATATTGGAGGGACTTATACTTCATAGAAATTTTTTTCTCTGTTGTTTAATATGATGAAAATGCTCTGTCTAATAATCTCTGCAGTGTCACTGGCACTGTGTGCGTGTGGTGGCTGGGGGCTTCGATGCCCTGTGTAGTAGGCTGGTAATTTTCAAAGGGCTGCTGGCCTTTGAATCTACTCCATATCTAAAATTCTAGCTTTAATTATCATATTAGCCTGCATTTTTTTCCTTTGTGATTAAGGAGGAGAGAGGCTGAAATGTGTTTATTAGTTGTACAAAACACTTGATATGGTCAGATCCCAAATGTTTAATTTTGTTCTGGAAATGAGTTAGTCAAATTATAGTCTCCTTCAAGCCAAAGGGAGGAAATTAACAAATCAGGGGAACAAAGTCACTGAGTGACATGACATAAATGGATGTTCCTGTTGCACTCTGCTAAAAAAAAAAAAAAAAGAAAGAAACCTCTGAAATTGTCCTTTCAGGATCCCTGCAAGTCATGAACAAAACGAGAAAGATTATGGAACATGGAGGAGCCACCTTCACCAATGCCTTCGTGACTACGCCCATGTGCTGCCCCTCCCGGTCCTCCATGCTCACGGGGAAGTATGTGCACAATCACAATGTCTACACCAACAACGAGAACTGCTCTTCTCCCTCGTGGCAGGCGATGCATGAACCTCGGACTTTCGCTGTGTATCTTAACAACACTGGCTACAGAACAGGTAACAGATGAGCCATCTAACCCGTGAAGGTCTGGTAATACAGCTCAGACACAGGAAAATGTATTGTGGAATGAAATGTATGCAGTTCTGATCGTCCTTCAAGGGAAGTTGTCTGTGCTTTTCTCTTCTCTAGCAGTATCCTCCCATCTCTTACTTTTTACTCAGAAGAAAGTATTTATTTTGAAAGTCTTGCACCCATCAGAGCACCCGGCAGAGCACCTGGCAGTTGGAAGTTCCCAGGAAAACTTAAAAGAGTTTTCATCCCATTTACCTCTTATCTCAGCCTCCCAAATCTCAAGGGATCAAGGCACAGCTTGAGGTTTGGCTTAAATATTAGTAAATTCCTGCTGAGCGTTTCGATAAGAAATCACCAAGTGTTTTCAAACTGCTGAGCACCTACCCAAGGGTCTGGGGACACAATTGGTAATCGGGATTATTTATTGAATCAATAAATAGCTGAATGAATAAATCAATGATGTATGCATTATTTATTCATTCATTTATTCACTCATAACTAAGAGGGTTTGACATTTCTTTAGCTTACGTGATAGTGTTCTTTTGGTCTCAATTGTTCTCCATCTTCCAGGAAAGAAAGGGAACAGCTGCATTTACTGTGATGGTTTAACCTACACGGGACAAGTCAGTTTTCTGTTACTTTTTGAAATTTAGGGACCTCTTTCAAGAGAAGTCATAAACATCAGTTGTTCAAACAAGAAGCTAGACTCTGTCAAGGTTGGCCCCAAAGCCTTTTTTTTCAAACATTTAGATGCTCACCTTGGGTTTTCTCAGTACAGCTTCATGAAAAGAAACAGGATATTGACATAGAGACTTTAATACAAAAATAGTTGTGGTTTTTATTTTTCAAAATCACCTAGATTTCCTTATAAGAACTAAAGATGCCCTTATTAAATTGTTGGAAATTATTTTCATGTCTATAGATTTTTAATTCTGAAGATTAAAAAATGAATGTTTTCAGAAAAAAATGTTTTCTCTCAAATCTCTTTCAAAAATGGAATGAGTCTTTCCCTCTGGACTCAGGAAATATGTGACTGTGTTTCTTTGCAGAGCACCCTGTGGGAGTTTCATACTTGTTATTTATGTATAAGAATATTGATTATGAATATAACATCATTGTCATTCACTGGCATCTCAAGATCTCTATTCACAGTCCTTCCATGAATCTCAGGGGTATTTCTTCATGCTTAGGAAAGAAACTAGGTTACTCAAAAAGTGCCTTTATCCTGAGTATGTTTTCTCACATAAGTGATTTAAATTTATAAGACCTTTCATCTGAGAGCTCTAAAGCAATTTGCAAATCCATCAAACATCCCTGTAGGGTTCATATACAGCAAATGTACTTGGCCGTTTTATAACTGAAATGGGAATTTCAAATACTGTGTGACCAGCTCAGAAGCAAAATCAGTAGTGGTCCCTTAATACCTGATTCCTGATTTCATCCACCAAATTGTGTTCTGTTCATAGTAAGCATTGTGTGAAATCTGTGCTTTTCAACAACCAAAATCCCTATGATTTAATCCCTAGTAGCAGACAAAGAGCTTGAAGGGTTGAGACTCTCACCATATCCAGGACAGTATGAACAGTGTCTGTCATAAGAAAGAGAGATGTGGATTGACACAGAGAACTCTGCCAGAACATACAGTAGTCAATTAGGGCTTGATGATTTGTTTCTGGGCTAACTTAAGAAAGGGGAAAAAGAAGATGAATAAGTTCTATAGAAATGGTGTACAGCAATATGACTATAGTTGACAGAATTGTATGATGTATTTGAAATTTTCCAGGAAGATACATATTGTGTTCCCACTACAAAGGAAAATGGTAAAGATTATGATGTGATGGATATGTGTGTAGTGAATATGTTCACAATATTTAGTATTTTGGATCATCAGGTTGCACACTTTAAATATAAGTATGTTTACTGTCAGCTATATCTCAGTAAAGCTGGAGTTAGGCAAAAAATTACCTTTTGTTGCTTATCTCTTCTATACCAGGTACTTTAGGTAAGTTTCCCACATAGTTTTCACAGCAACCTTGAAAGAAAGGATTTGCCTGTGCTACCAAAGAAATGAAGACTCAGGAGAATTAATAGTTTAACGTCAGAAACTACTCAAGGATAGAATCTGACTCCTGAGTCAGATTGGAGTCAACTGTCTCCAGTGTTCTTTCTCTTTCTATTATCATACTTTACATATATTTCTATCATGTCTCACTCCTACATGCATTACAGAGACACATAAAACCATAATAGAATACAGAATAAGGCAAATGAATTTGAAAGTAATACTAATTAAAGTCAAGGCAATGGTTGGTAAAAAATCTTCATGCTATGGAGTTGTAGAGAAAGGCTGTCTGTTGGAACTAGGCTTCCAGATGACAAACGTAAAAATGGAAGCACCATCCATTACAATGTTCACTGGGTCACCAAAGTAAAGACAAATCAGTGGCAAAATAATGTATTCTAGTACTTTTTCAATGATACTAGGTGGATTATAAGATCTTCCAGTGGATTATAAGAACTTGAATACAACTCAGATAATTTGGATCAATGCTTTCATTTCCAAATGAGCAAATTTTGACCTGCAAGAGTAAGGTGACTTGCGAAAGTAACACATCTAATGTTCTAATGGGAAGAGCAGGCACCAGGAACTTGGTCTTTGGGGCTCATTTCCAGTTGCTACCCTAACTGTATGGGTTAAATCTAGGATAAAACTTTATGCACTGTAGACTATCCTGATGACATTAACCGTCCTTTTATGCAGTTCAGCCATACTTCAGGCAATTGCTCCTGGAAACTAAGTCTTACCTGAAGACAACGATCAGAATCAGAATGAACCCCAGGTATCTAGACTCTTAGGTAATATGGAATTTATAGTGAGTCATCCTACAAAAGAAAAGGAGTTCTTTAAGGAAAACAGGACTTATACAAATACTTAGAAATAGACAAAGGGTAATTAGTACTTGGGAAAACAAATTTTGATATGCCCATAGTAAATTAGAAAAATTAAAAATTGGAGGACTAAAATAGCAGTGATAAAGTACATGTAATTTATCTTTGATAGGAAAATACTGAAATGTCTTAGACAATTAGGTGGTAAAGATGTCTTTGTGACAGCAATTATTGATCCAACCAGGACAGACAGAAGTTCATTTGAAAACATACAAATAAACACATTAGGATGACAGACATCTTAGGAAATAAAGGCAATTGGTGAGTAAGTGTTAAACCAACATAATTATTTATGAGTCACTAAGCTGGTAAGGAAAAAGGCACTATATGAAGATTTTATTGTTTTTCTAATGATGAATACATTACTTGGAACATTTAATTGAGAACCTAAGGAAAATAAAGCAAGAAACTGAAACACACATTCTACATAAATATCCATCTAGAGAAAGGCACACAGCAATGATTAGTTTTATGAGCAACACAGAGAAGACAAATTACTGAGAGGTTTACTTGGGGAAGCATCCAGAATACATGGATTTTAATGAATCAGATTGATCCAATATTATACTTGCCATAGTATGACATGATTTTTCTTTTTAAGAACTGAGGCATGTTTTGGACCAACTATACCCTAAATTTTTCTAACTTAACTCATGGAAAATATGACTCCAAATACTTAAGTGTTCAAGAGGAGAAAATATAGTATTTTGCATTCTGACAAGTGAAGAGGGAATAGAACTGGATTATATACCATTGAAATGGATATTCTATATGTAAAAAATTAGTTTAAATAATTTCTTCTGAGGGTATGGACATGAAGGTAAAACCTGGTGTGCACTTTAAGGTAAAAGTAATAATGCATGTTTGAAAGGTGGCATCAAGTATTAGAAAACAACCATAAAAGAAGACTGAGAAGACCCAGTCACATCTGCCTTTAATTAGTTGAGAAACTTTATAGATCAGTTTTCCAACCTATATAAGAAAGAGATTAGAATGATGTCTCAGTCTGCTTTCCTATCCAAATTGCATTATAATTTTATTAGAATCACAGAAATTACTATATTGATTCATTTTTAAATTGTAGTGTTCAAATTATAATCATAACACATAATACATAAAATCATATGTGAATTAAATTTTAGTCATACTAATTCTACTTCATGTGCTGGGGTCAAAGAGGCAGTATTTAATAGATATCTGCCATAAATCTTTTTATAAAAATATTTTTGAACCAGACAACTTAGGGAAATTAGTCCATTTTCTAATTTCATGCCTTTTATATTATAACATCTGTTAATAAATAAATATACTTGCTATATATTGATTATAATCTAATATGGGTTATTTTTAAATATAGAATTCACTTAAAGCAAACTCATTTTCTTATATTTATGAATTATAGATTTTTTTTAAAGTACATAAACATAAGAGCATATCAAAGTGTGCTATTTACTGAACCACAGTATTCTTAGACACTGGGATATAACAAGATGGAAAAAAAAAATAAGACCCCTGTGTTTATTAGACTTATAATCTAGTTAGAAAAATAAGACTCATATAAATTGACATAAGAAAAAATGTAATTTTAACTTAGTTCAAAATTATATATATATATGTATGTATATATATATATATATATATATACATATGTTTACTAATAGGTAAAATGCAATCTCGGACCAATAACATGGATAATAGCTCAATTAGTACATCATTTGTTACAGTAAATAAGACTTGACTTCTCCACAGCATCAGAAATCTTTGTCATAGTTATAGCTGCAGAATTAAAAATAAATACTTTTTGCTTCAAATAATCAAAGAAAATTTCCTAAGTATTATGTAACAGATAGTCTAACTGGACAGAAGCCACAAGGCATAAAATCAGCAATAATTGCCCATCAAGTCTTTCTGCTTCTCTCTCCATACCCCCCAACCCCCTCACACCTTTGTCTACAACTGTGAGGGAAAGTGGTCAATGGTATTCTACAAAAGTAAATATAAGAAGGATGGGCACATATTCATGATATATTCATGATATATTCAGATAATGCTATGTTGAATTAAGTTGAATTGCCAATGCCAAAGAAGAGAACACTTCAAACTATCCAACAATAGAAAGCAATATGGGCAAGAAGATGGAATTCACTGTAGGGAAGGGGATAAAGAGATTTAATACATCTGGAGGAAAATAATTAGAAACCCAGATAATCAATTACAGAGTGCTGCCAGGAAACAACGTGAAAGAGGCCAGGGGTGATTACAAATAAGTCTCAATGTCACAAGGCAATAAGAAAGTCCAGGGTAGCTTGAAGCTGACAACACTGGGGTGCCACATGATGGCACATGAGATCCTAGTCTCTCTTGGAACAAGTCTGATGAATGAGGGCACATCTGCAAAACTGAGTGCATTTTTGCACTCCTCTAACACCAAGACACCAAAACCCTGGAGGGAGTTCTGAAGCAAATAACAAGGACTATTAAGAGACTTGAAGAAATCCTTTACAAGGGGAGGATTTAGGGAAAGGGTTATAGCCATGGCAATGGGTAGAAAACAGTGCAAAATAAGCTAATGAGTAAAACAATTAGTAACTGGCCAAAACAGTTTGGTGTAGCTGCCCTGAGAAAAACAAACAAAAATTAAAACTAAAAGTAGCAAGAAAAACTTGAAAACTAAGCAGGAAAATGTAAGCCAAAATGGGGAGACTTTGCTGCCACAAACTTGAGTCTGAGAAAAATATGCAACCTCTCAAGAAATGTCTTCAAGTGCACAAGGACAGATGGTTAGAACTAGTTTTCCTCTCACTACAGAATGGTAAGTGGACTAAAATGAGAACGTAATTCTGAAAAGACAATGATAACCGTTATACTAACAATATTAGAGGAAACAGTGCTTGGTAAATCCTTGCTATGTACCAGGCAATGTTTTAAGCCTTTTATGTGTATATGTGCTCATTCAGTCCTCACAGCTGTCCTACCATGATTATTCTTATCATCTTCTTTGTTTATAAATGGGGAATTGGAGCTAGCAGTTAAATAAGTTGTCTGTGGACATAACAGCTAGCAAATAGAAGAGCCAGAATTTGAACCCAGACAGAAGGGCTCCAAGTTTTATATTCCAAGCCATTCTGCTCTTTTATTTTGAAATCAAAAGGAGAAAAAAAAAGTGGAATAAAAGCCCTAGGAATGAGGAACAGGCCAGAAGAAAGAGTTGCCTGAGGTTATTGTGGAAGGTTCCTGGAAATAGTCCCCTTCTAACAGTGGTGGGGTGCGGCCTTGTTCTGCTGCCTGTAGCTACAAGTCACATTGAGTTTTGTCAGGAAGGGAGAATCATCTCATGTCTCTGTGCGAAAAGGTGGTTAGTGTCTAAAGACAACCCCTCATTAGAAGAATTCTTGCTGTACAGTGGATCGCTCGGAGGGCAATCCTGAGTCATATGTGATGTGAGAACCTCTGACACTTTGTCCTACACCCATCAATCTGCTCAGGGGCCCTGGCAGACTCCTTAAGCTGTGGTCATTTGGTTCGTTGACCACTTGATTGATTCACAGATTCAACATATAAACATTCATTCAACAAATAAACAAGCATTGGCACATTTCTCAGACTAGAGCCAACATTTCAAAGAAATTTAATGAGAACTATCAACTTCAGCGATTTTGAATCTAGTCTATAAAAATGTTTAGAATGAGTAAGTTAAAAAAATAAATAAACTGCATTAAAAAAAAAAAAAACAGAAAAATTTAACAAGTCTAGAACTTATAGGCTTCCCAGAAAACATGGAATCTTTGAGTTCCAGTTCAAAACACAGAAATGATGGCACCACTATTCTATTTGTCAGGATGGAGTGGGTACAGAGAGAAAGCAAAGTTGGCATTTGCCTTCAAAAAAACCTACTGTCTAATGAGAAATGGGCTTATGTATGGACATGATGATACCACAAGGAAGAAAAGAAAGATGACATTAAAGACAAAGTGCTCTGGTACTGGATGAAAGACGGGAGAGGAATGACATATTCTCTAGCCCTGATCATAGAGGCGTGGAGGGAATAGCAGAAGCAAAGAGAGAGGTGAAATCAGAGAAAGACTGGAAACCCATCAAAAGGAGAGGGGAACAAGTCGAGAAATTCAAGATGGGATTGGAAAGAAAGGGATTTTGTCCTCACCCAAAAAATGCCTTGGGTAGCAAGCTCTTCAACTTGACTTTGCAGGTGAAGAGGATCCATCACAGATTGTGAGAAGAGGGTGAAGTAACCCAAGCTGGTCTTTAGAAAGTGGCTGCAAGAGTGGGAGGATCCTGGAGGCCGGCTAGAGAAAGTGATTGGGAGACTGAGGGACGTCAAGTCATGAAGACAGAGGGCAGACTCGAGAGCTAGGTGTTACCCAGGCTCCGACAGCAGTGACTGCTCCGTGAAGGGAGCAAAGACCCAGGTTCTGTGTTGCCATCCTGGTTAATCAGGAGGGTGATTGTTCTAGTGAGAGAATTACAAGACATCAGAGCAAAACAACAAATTTGGAGTGGAAAAGTAGTTTTATTCTGGATGATTGGATTAAGTGGCAAGTAAAACATTGAGATGGAAATTTTCTACATGTTAACTATATAGCAAAGACACTATCTTAGGATGTACACTGGATAAGGTTAAGATTCAGAAATGTGTGTTTTAAGAGCAGTACCAATAAAGAGTCTTGATTCTAGGATCAGTTTTCATCATTCAAAGCAGTTGCTTCATGTATGTAAGAGGCACCTATAAAACAAGTTTAATGAAGCCAGGAAGTGTCTCTGACATGGAGACATCTGATTGGCTATAGGATAGGGTCTCTCCTTAAAAAGACAGATTGCAGCCTTTCAAAAATCAGGAAAAATTAAAAATTTGCATGTATGTATTTATGTATAGATACACACACATATATTTGTACACATAAAATAAAATTTTTCTCCACTCTTTCCTTCTTGAGGGAAAGGTAACGTATGTAGCTAACATCTAGGCTTTTCCAGAATAGTTTTCCTGGTATAATTACAGTAATTACGAATAGTATCTTTGTCTCTCAGAGTATACCAACAATACATGTATGATTCCCTTTCTGACAGTTATGTTTGGACAGCAAGATCTAACCCATTTCGTACCTGAAAGTTCAATGTGCCTCACTCTCCCCTTTTGCCTCTGTCTGTCATATTTGGCACAGAACCAAATTCTCTGTAAAAGAACAGTAAGCCTGGTTGAACAGTGGCCTTTCTTGGATTTAAAATGACTAAGTTGCAGATGCGTAGTCATTCCAGTGACCTTTTCAATGAGCAGTGTTGTGTTTGTGGCACATATATCCTACTATACTGTAATCCTAGGAAAACTAGTCATCGATGTAATAACTCTATGTTGCCAGAATTTTGGATTACCAACAGACATGCGCATTAGTGAAAGCACATTTAACATAAACACCAAAGACATAAAATACATGAGACACAAAAACCCTGACCACATTTTATGAAAAAAAAAAAAAAATTACCATGGTTCCTTGGTTTAGAAAATTTATACTCTCTGGATTTGTGAAAATGAAAACAAACTTTTCAATAGTATTTTTGTAATTTACAATTCTCAACAGTAAGCTGGAAAATGTATTTTCTCCCAAAGATTGAACTTGCAAGTTTCTAGTATTTGTCCAGTGCTAGCAGTCCACAGTTTACATGCGTAACTTTTCTAATTACTCTATCAATGAAACAAAAAGGTACATTCTGTTTTGGCCCTGTAGATCCACAATAAATAGATGGACCCAGAGTACCATGATCATTAAGGCAATTTTGTGAAACTATAATCAATATACTTGGGTACTACTTTTATTTAGAAAGAAAAATGCGTGTCATTTTGCCAGAGGTTCGGACCATTACCTTAGCTAACTTTTGCTTTACTGTCTCTTTTGAGCCTGAGTTTCATACTTATCCATTTATGCATTTATTTACAGTTAATCATTTCATATGAGAAAATAATCTTTTTTTCCATTGCAGCCTTTTTTGGAAAATACCTCAATGAATATAATGGCAGCTACATCCCTCCTGGGTGGCGAGAATGGCTTGGATTAATCAAGAATTCTCGTTTCTATAATTACACTGTTTGTCGAAATGGCATCAAAGAAAAACATGGATTTGATTATGCAAAGGTAATTTTCAGGCACTTTTATTCTGCATCAATTTACTTTGCACATAATGGGTAAAAGCCATTTTCAGTGAGTTAACCTATCCACAAGATTGGCTTTCCATGTTCTAACAATGTTACAATGAGAACTTTTAAGGTAATTTTAAACTCCAGGCAAGAAAAACGCTCTCAAGGAAGACTGACTTTGTATAGTGATTTTCTCCTCCTAATTAGGATGAAAGGCAGTCAGTCTTTGATGAAAGTATTATCAAGAACATCATAGATGCCTCCACTCTGTCTTGTGATAAATTTTGGTCCCCCCTTACGCTCTACCCCTGAGGACTTGCCACATAATCGTATGTTTGTCTTGTACTGTTTTGCTTTACATTGGGGTGAAAGTGTATTTTGCTGTGACTTCAGATTTAGATGTAAGAATAAGAGCAGACAAGTGTAACAATCAAAGGTTGGGAAACCACATTTCTTGCTTTCACTCCTGTCTGACCCAGCTTTGTCTGTGATGAGGACACCCACCCGTGGCATATAGAGTTCACAGGTGTCTCTAAGGCTGTCAATCCTAGGATTTCCAAGTTAGTTCATAGAAACTGAAATCAACCTGTCCCACTGTTTTCTAACAAATGGATCCCAGATTGGAGTTTTTTGGGGTTTTTTTTAATTCACAGAGGTTTTATGATTACCAGCTTACAGTAAAACAATTTTCAGACAGAAAGAGTAAATGAAAAAATACCTCCTAATTAGCCTAAAATATCCTCATCCCTTCCAGCCATACCTATCCTCCCTCATTTATCTAAGGACTCTGATAATCTGCTCTGTCTAGCATGGGTCATTACAAAAGAGCCCGTGGTAGAAATCGGAAAGAAGGAACTGGATTTCATTTTTGGCACATTGTTCTCTTTATCCTTGGCCTGATCTGAACACCAAGCAAAACTTGGTGGAAGATTAGGTGTGAGGCTTGTTCTTTCATACCCGGCAGAAAGCAATGAATGCAGATGAATTTGCAAACATGGCAAACTCATCAAAGTTGAAAGCTGATGGGGACCTTGGAGGCAGATCTGAGCAGCTTCCCACAAAGTACACTAATTGTCACTACTATCGTTTTTTTATCTGTGGGGAAGCTTTTCATGCCCCTTGTTCAAGCTATTAACCTTTCTTTCCCTGTTGTCCTAAGGAGAGCAAAGTAATCATGATTCCCTCCAAAGACTAAATCAGCGTAACTTGCCCATTATCACAGCTGATTAAGTGTCAAAGACAACTCTGTCCGAAAAGAATTTATATCTTTTTTTAGTGAGGAAAGAAATGAAACTGACACTTTCAGGGAAGAAGGTGATAGCCTGTGGACTTGTCCTAACAATGACATGTGACACAGATTTCATCCCTTCAGCACTGCTTTTGCAGCTGTTCTGACCCTTGAATCTATATGTGATTAGTCATGCCTGGGAGCCTCAGACATGGTGAAAACTCCTGGGCACTTTCTGAATAAAATTTATATGGGAGCTCCAGGCCAATGATGTACACTTAGAAGAAGCAGGTGGTTTAATTTAAGTTTTCAACTTCTCTTTTCATTTAGTTTCTTTCCTCCCCTTACAGCCTTGCATCTGCCCCTGATTGTGTCTTAAATCATTTTATTAACAAGTCAGACTTTAATCCCAGCAGCTGTATCATTTTAGTGGTGCAATTAATAGAGTATAATCTGCAGGAAATCAACTGCTCCCCATATTTAGTGTTTCAAGTACATTAATTGATAGACTATTGCAGCGTTTCCCTCTGCACCCAGATTTTGGCCACGGTGTTGATTAAAAATTATTCTGTAATTCCCACATATGAATTTTAATTTAAAGAAAAATATCTTCCCTTGCTTTTGCCTTGTGTGTGTGCATGTGCGTGCGTGTATTCTACAACTGTGTGTCTATGTGTGTATTCTACAACTGTAAATTTGTAGTGGGTGTGGGTGTTTCCTGCCCTTGAAGTAATTAAATTTTTTGTCAACAAATTACATCAATGCAACCTGAGAATGAAATATGTATCCGGTGTTTCATGTTTTCTAGCCTTTGGATTGCCATACTTGATCATTATCTTGAGCAAACAGGACTTGACTTTTTCATTCCTGATTGCTTAGTTGTACATTACTTAAAATAAATTTTTTGCATGTTACCAAGCTAGCAACTTTAGAAAGTAACCGGCTACTGATTTTCTCTGTTACGAAAGATGCTTTGCTGCCTTGGGAAGGACAGTTTTCCTTTCTGTTTTAGACCTTAGCTCTTTGTTCACTGAGTTGCTTCTGAGGAAAGCAGTATTCAAATGTGATCTGATGAATGTCACCTTTTGTAATTTTTGTTTTGTGTCAAATGTATGTTTCAGGACTACTTCACAGACTTAATCACTAACGAGAGCATTAATTACTTCAAAATGTCTAAGAGAATGTATCCCCATAGGCCCATTATGATGGTGATCAGCCACGCTGCGCCCCACGGCCCCGAGGACTCGGCCCCACAGTTTTCAAAACTGTACCCCAATGCTTCCCAACACATGTGAGTAATAACATCAGTTTTGGTACCCATTGAACACAGGCCTTGCCTTTGCTCCCCACCCTGGGACTCCCTCTCATCCCACTTGTGTCTCCACAAGACAGAACTTGGGTTTCTGTGAGATCACAGACAAGCAGTTCACAGAACCTGAAATAAAGGTCCTTGTCTAGTTGGTTTGTTTGATGAGGAATCACATTTCAAACATTTGTTAAGTAGCTAAATAGAAAGGACAAGAAGCATATAGGGTGAATGAGGACCCTCTTTTATCAAGAGTTCCCTTCAGTTGTCTTAAATAATATTCATGAGTCTGATCTAATAATTTTAATGACCAAACAGTATGATTTTCATAGCAACTAAAAGCAACGCTGATCCTGGTCTGGTTGTGGAAACGGGTTTATTTTCTAGGTGAATACTGTAGCAGCTTTGCTACAGATGTGCAATTAGGATTGCTGCAGGAAAACAACTTGAGTGGGCTTGCCCAAGAGGCCTTCTCAGGTCACAGCTTTAAAATAATCTGTTGTTTCTTTCTGAGAAGCAGGAGACTTGGTGAAGAGGGGGTAGGGAGGCCCAGGGAGAGGGCTGATGGTGTTCTAGAATGATACAAAGCAGCAAGATGTATTACACCAATTGTCTTCACTAGCCAAGGGTAGAAAAGTCTAGATGCCTTGGCAACAAGAAACACGATTTCTGTTTTGTTTTGTTTTATTCTGTTGACACATTTTCTTCCTGTTTTCTTCAATAATATGCAGCCTTACACACTGAGCAGTTTCCTCTGTATCTGCTGAAGTGGAAAAGAAAATTGATATCTGTTCCCTTCATCACTAAACCTCCAAAATTGTTTCTGTTTTTAATCTGTAAGAACTTAAATACCTTCCTTTTCATCCCCAATGATTTTCAGACAGAAAGTAAATATATATATATATATATATTTACTTAAGAAAATAGGAAAATGACTACTGAATACATTCTATGTTGGTCACTACATACCCTTGGAGAATTTTTTCTCTGTATTTTTGTTTTATAGTTTATTATAACTAAGAGGACTGATGGTTCCTGGTCAGTGGTACATACTTCATCGCTATTACAGCAAGTAATTTAGAGAGAAGGAAGAAGATCAGAGCTGACTTGAGGACAGATACTAAAGTATGAAGCAAGGTGGATAGCTGAGCTCTCTTAGAAACCTGGAGGACAGAAGTGTTTTAACACATAAAATAGGGTCAACAAAGAAAGACTATTGCCGTAAGACAGAGGGAATATGGTCTAGAGAAACCAGTGTGTTTTAGAATCAACCCCCTGGACAGGTGTACATGACTCCACATAGAACCATGCAACTAAAACTCAAATGAAGGCCGCAAATGACAGGTGCCTGTCTTATATAGATAACTTACCAATTTAGTAACAACTGATTAAATGAAAGAAAAAGGCATTTTCAGGTTATTTTGTACGCTGGAACTCACCTTTCCCTTTTCTTTGAATCAGAAATCACTTTGTGTAGCCTCTTTTGTGGCATTAGCAAGAGTACCAGCCTAAGGTGACTTTCTGCAACTCTAAACAACTGAAGTTTTTCCCAGTTTTGAGAAGGGGTTGACAAAACATGGTATTTTATGGCTTCTTAGAAGTCAGCTTGCCTTTGAAGCTTTAAGGAGAGGTCCTGAGCCGACGGGAAAATCAGCCGCAGGTCAAGAGGTTCTGACAGCTCCGTGGCAGGCGCAGGCAAAAATCACACCAGGAGAGGAATCTGCAGGTTCTTAGGGTCTCAGCAACAGCTTTTTAAAAAAAATAAAATAAAATCAGAAGGAAAAAAAAAAAGAAAAGAAAAAGCATCTCTGATTCCAGAGATGGAATTAAAAATTCTATTCTAGCTCATACATATTTATGAGTGCCACCTGTGATGCTATAGAGAATAGCAGGGATATGGACATGAGGAAGACAATTGCTAACATTGGAAAACAAATAAGCTAGGACAAGGGTTGGCACATTGAGGCCAAATCCCGCCTGCCACCAGTTTTTATAAATAAATATTAATGCATTTTTATTGAAACACAGCTGTACTCATTCATTTAGGTAGTCTCTCTGACATTACCTTGCACGTTACCATAGCAGAGTTCAGTGTGGCAGATATTATACTGTATGACCTAATTAAAATCAATAATTAAATATTAACATATGTACTCTAATGATCTTTTACTGAATAAGTGTGTCCTGAACTCCTGATTGAGGAGGAAGTTGGTCAAGTGTCCAAATAGTCATCTGAATAGATAATACTGTTTTCAACAGGACTGCACCATTGTTGTTGGGTTGTTTTGTTGGATTTTTTCTTCATATTTTCTGACCAGCCCATTATTTTAATATAAATGTCAATTTTGTCCTTTTCTAATAAACCAGGACCATCTTTTACACGGGGCGAAAGAGGTAGTTGAGTTATGCCAGACCCAGTCTGTGGAGGGGACCCCAAAACAGTGGCCTATTTTGCCCCATTTTAAAGACAGCCTTTCCTGGCACTGACTGCTCAAGTCTTGGCCACTACTGCTATTCCCATCCCTCTGGGAAACAAGAGCTATGCGGGAAGGGAATCCCACCCCACCCTGCCAGCGCCTGTTTCTTCAAAAAGAGCATTTCATAGCAGGGCTCATAGAGGCACCAAATTTGATTTTCACCTAAGTTGCCAAAATTACTATGCAGTAACCCATCCGCATCACATAGCACTTTCTTGTAGCTGGCCCAGCTGCTCTGCATCTGCTGGGATCGCTGTGCCTCTTCCCCATCCTTAGTTGCCATTCTGTTTTTGCCATCCCAATGTCCTATTTTTGTCTCAAGGAAATATGGTCAACCTATCAAACAACCATATCACCATTAGGATCAGTAGCATCTAGAGCAGGCATTGAGGGGCTGTAGAGGCATTTGGAAAAAGATGCATTCATACCTTTTGGGGACTACTTGAACTAGAAAGCATTCAAAGTGGGCCTCAAAGAATGGGTAAGATGTCACAGCTGATTTCACAGAGATTGGGTAAAGATTAGGTAGAGGATTTTAAGAAGAAAATGTGGCATGGACAGGAGTTCCCCATGTAATGTGACTTAGGAACTGGACAATCGGGTGCAAGAAAAACAAAAGGGGATAAAGCTAGAAAGGGAAACCTGTAGAATAAGGAGGATTCAGGGAATTTGTTTGTAAGCATAGGCAGAGAATCACTGAAGGTCCTTTAGTAGGGTAGTAATATAATATATGACTCGATTATTTTCACTTGCAAATAGTTTCATTATTTCTTCTTCATTCAAATAAACCACCCCTGCCTTATTAGTGATTCTATAAAGCCAAATCTGTATGTGGCAGAATGTAGAATGAAAAATGTTCATGCTTCCTGGGTATCTCAGCTTCCTCATCAAACCTGTGGGCAATTTCTTTAACCTCTTAGACCTTCATCTATAAATGGGGACATTACTAGCACATTGACACTCTGTCTTTAATGAAAATTAAGAGAAGCAGCATAGCTAATGTCGCTACAAAAGGCCTAGGACATAGATGCAGTTTCACAGATGTTAATTCTTATTAATCCTTTCTGTTAAGATGAACCATATAAAACTGCCAGCATTTGCTACTTCCTGACCTACCCAATAAATAAATAAATAAATAGAGCAATTTCCATGTGGTTCAACTTAATACTTAGGAGAATCATCTAGAGAAATGACAAGTTGATGCTTGTTGATTGTGACATGACCAACTTTTTGACAAGCTAAGATAGGCCAAGCCTGGGCTGTTATCTTTTCCAGGTGCAAAATGTGGGCTATGAACAAGTGCTGGTTTGGAGAACACCCTGAGCTATAGAAGATGAAAAAATTCATGAGGTTGGGGAAGGGATTCGGCTTCTATCTGCTGTCAGGTCTCGGACCTTGGTGCATTATTTGGTGTAGAGATTTGCCATGTCTCTCACCGGCCTTAGAAGCCTTTAATTCTTGGCACCTTTTTGCAATGGTCTCCCTGCTGCCCCTGGAAGAAGGCAATGGAGACAATCCCTTGACAATGGTGTGCATCCCTTGTCACTGTGAGTGACAGCACAGGTTCACAGTTCAGTCCTCAGACAAAAGGAGTGAGACAAATTGAAGACAAGCTGCCAACTGTGGTGCACGAAGCTACCGAATGGCTAGTTTCCTTAGCGAAAACATTAGCAACACTTCAAGAAAAGGGATGTAAGACGTGAAACACTGAAGAAATAGTTGGCAGACCCTCTGAAAGCAGAACAAGAAGTCGTAGACTCTTCCATGTTGGGGGACGCAAGTCTTGTGAACCCTTTTCTTTAGGTCCCCTTCCTTGGTGGTCAGGCATGATCCAGATGCCTCTCATCCAACCTCGGGTTACAGCTCTCTGTCCCTCTCGGCCTAGGGGAATGGATCATGTTTCCATAGTGTTTGCCCTTCCCAACAAGGGAAGGAAGCCAGTCCCCATATAGGCTTGTTGCTTACAAACTGAGGCTAGAGGTTATGCCTACCAACTAAGAATGAGAACAGCTTATAAACTCATAACAGGAGGAAATGTTCCATCAGACAGTAGCTCAGCAATGAGTGACCTCCACGAAATCTGAGGAAGCCACCATTGTAATAACATAATAGGACCCTTTTATGGTTTTCAGTAAATCATGCTCCTATATCCTCATAGAAATGCTATATCCTCTCTCTCGCTCTGACACAACTTCTTTCTCCTGACCTCAGAGATGTGATAGTAGGCTCCTCACCAATAGTCAAGACAGGAAAGGGGATTCTGTTTGTCTATCAGATGAGTCTATGGGAAGATACAGAACACTATCACTTCCTACCAGCCCTTATCAGCTTAAAACAACATTTTTTCTTTCAGTTCAACAATTCTCTCTACCTATACCTGGAGATGTACATGACTATATACGTGTGTATGCCCACAGCCACTCAAACACAAATGAAATCTAAAATGTTGGTAGAATAATTCATATCCACTAACTTGTTAGAATTGTTCTAAAAGTGCAATTTTCGGAAAACACAATGTATCAAAATACGATGTACCTCTGTATAGTTTGTTCTGAAGATATTTTTGAAATATCTTTATTATCTAGAATTGGAAAGAAATGTCTTAAAAAGAATATGCACATTCTGCAAATACATAAAAGAAAATGCTTTCGAAGAGGACTTTTAAATTCCCTATAAAATTTTTCTGATTGTGCAAAGCTGCTTGTTCCCTTTCTATTTTCTACTGTTTTTTCTTTCTCTCTCTCTCTCTCTCTCTCTCTCTCTCTCTCTCTCTCTCTCTCTCTCTCTCTCCCCCCCCCTTCTTTCCCTCTCTCTCCCTCTTCTCTCCCTGTCTCCCTCTCCCTCTCTCTCTCTCTCTCCCCACACACACATTGTACTGCCCATTACCAGTCCCCTGAAGACAAGTTGCCCACCTCTGGTGGGGGGCACTACTGATAGAAAATACCATGTATGACAGAGCAACACAACTGTTTCCTAAAAACAGGAGTAAATCTTTCATCCCTACATCTTTGTGTCTTATGATTTAGGACACAGCACATTTTTTTTTTTTAAGTAAAGGTGCAGGAAGGAATGAACGTGAGCAGAAACAGGGAGGCAGGAAGACAGAGGAGGAAAAAGCACTTCATTTTATTTTTTGTTCATTGTGGTTGTTCCTCCTGGCCCCAGGACCAGAACAGGGATCCTTGGGCTGTATGTGGACTGTACCTTCCGAAGACAGCTGACCAAAAGCTGTTCCATAAGGGCACGCCAACACAACACATTTTTGTTTAAGCAAAGGAAGAAACATGTTAAGTCCTCCAACTATCTGAGACTAGAACCTTGTTTAAGAGTATCAAAATATTTAAACAATCGGTTTTATGAATTGAAAAGGTATCTAGAAATTGTCTAATTCCATAGCATATATTTTTAGATTAAAAAATAAAGTCTCCAAATCTATGTTATTTAAAGGAAGACCTGAAACTTTTTGTCCAGGTCACATAAGTAGAGAGAAACAAAACTGGAGACAAAACTCAGATCTGTTGGATAGAAGTGATCTCCTGTGACACTAGGCTTCTTCAATACTGACAACAGTCACAATATCTGAAGCAGTTCCTGTGTGTTGCACAATTCTAGTTGGACTTTGAAGCACCATCGGAAAACCCCTTAAATTCATTTCATGGCATACCTATAATAAAGATTATTTGGAATTACTCTTCATATGTTCAAATATTACCTAAAGACATTTTATCTCAGGTGGAGAATATCTTCACAGACTCAATTAAGTGAGTTCAATTTTTTGAAAACTGAGATGGTGTGATTTAGGAGATTAAGTATAGAATTTCCAAAATAATGCTTTGACTGTGTCTTAAATCGGTCTAACTGGCTTATTCTAGGAATTGAACCTTCTTTCATGTCTCAGCAAATGATGGTCCTGCCACCAGTACCCTTGACAAGTTAGATCGTTGGGCTATTTGTTGTTGTTTTAGACTAAATAGCAAATGAAGAAAACACATGTTCAAATATAAAATACCAGAAATATATCTATTTTCACTGGGGTGACAACAAAGGCTAGTAGTGGTAAAAATGAACTGCTAGTTCCTTGTAATCCCCCAAGTATGGATTTAATATACAACACATGTATTTCATGAAACCATTTCTTTGCTAGTAAGAATTGCTCTCTTAAAATACCCGCCCATCAAAAAGAAAAATGACATTATTGATATTCAAAATGATTATTTCTCTTATGTCAATAAGCAATACTGGAAAGAAAATAAAAACCTAAAAAGAACTGGCATTGAAGTGTTCTAAAGGATCTCTGATTTAGTGTGCAGAACAAGAAATCCAAACAAGGAAGGATGAGAGAAAAGCAAATGCAAAGAAGCCTGGCTGGTGAGAATTAATATTTTAAGATAGGAGAGTAATCTATAGAGGGTTACAGGTAGGTTTTCTTGAAAGTACAAATCTGGCATGCACACTTCTGGATAATGCCCATATCTGAACTGACAACAGAAAGTCTTACCAAATCAGGCACCTGGGACTGTAACTTCCACGTGGAATTTTTGCATTTTAAAGAGCAACAGAAACTCAAAAACACCAATTCGATCTGTTGTCTATTTAATTTTGAAGCAAATAACCAGATCGCCTACTTTTTTTTTCACTGGGAGGCACCTGAATGGGAAACTGAAATGGCTAATATTTAAATCAGGATGAAGGCTAAGGATTTTAGGATTTACTTTTGATACAAAGAAATGCACGTGTCTGATCTCCTTTCAATGTCGAGAATCTGAAGTGCCTCTTGGGACTGTGGTTCAGGACTCTGGTTAGTGAGACCTCAGAGAGGGAGCACTGATCCCAGTGCTGTTCCTGAGCTACCACTGTGCTGTTTACTTTTCCTTTGCCCTGCTTCCATGGGGTTGGCACAACCGTCTGCACAGCTGTTAAATAATAAAATCTTTCCCACCTTCCTGGGTATGATGTGGTTCCATGATTTGGTCTCTGGAGTCACCGAAATCTCTTAATCTTCCCAAGAACTCTTTGAACTTGTTATTCCCTTATATAGATGAGGAAACTGAGGCTTAAAGAAAAAAAAATTGCCCAATATCACACAGTATAAATAAGAGTCCTGGGGTGGAAATTCAGGTCTATTTCCAAAGCATTCTGGACTAGTTGGATATGTGGTTTTCCAATTTCCCTAAAATCCATTCTTTCAGTGAGTTGTGCCCTAGCTGACAGCTCCAGGCTCTGTTTGAATAATTTTAAGTCAATTCTTAGTTAGGGGGGGCAAGACTTAATTATCACAGGGGGACTGGAGGCCGCATCTTCCAGGAATTTGGCAGGGCCCAGCAGGAGGCAACCACAGGTCTTTGGCAAAAAATCACTTTTCAACAACATTGTCAATTCCAGCAACCCCACCCCGCCTCACGCCTTCCACCTGCAGGTCCCTCTACAGCTGGGGTTGGGTGGGAAGCAGTGGCGGTCTGCCTTGCTTTAAAAGGCAAATGCCTACCCCCTCCCTGCCCCCTGCCAAGATTCCACCTGGGATTTCATCCACAGAGCTGGGGGTCATCTCCCACACGGAGAAATTAAGGGGGAAGCAGGGAGGCCACCCCCCTACTCCCCCACCCCAGCCAGGGCAGCTTTGACAGCAGACCTAACTCTCCCTTTTAATATAAACCAGATTGAACATATGTCATTCTGTAAATCCAGGAGTCCAATTGGGGGCTTGTAATTTGCTGCAGCCTTCCCTGTTCCTCCCAGTCAGGTGGAGTTACGCCAAGCCCATCAAGGTAACTGGTGGAAGACATAATTTGCCCACTGTGAGCGTGCATTTCAGTTCCCCATTGTAATTTTTATTTGTGTTGAGGTTTTGTGGCTTTTAAAAAGTCAACTAGATTTATTTTTAATTTAAGGCCAACCAACATCAAAGGCACTAAGAGGAGGATGTTTAGGTATTACAAAGAAACCTCGTGTAGTCTTGTACAGTCACAGCCTTTTCCAGGGCATGAATCACTAAAGGGTTAGGGGAATTTCACGACCAGCCTGCTGTATTTCCCTGACCTCCGACTACCCCCATGGGTGGAAATCCTTTTCCAACGGGATTTAGAGACCCCCGTCACCTCCTCCTCAGCCTTTTAATCTAATCCTGTTTGTAATTCAACATGCTGCCTGAAGAATGAGAAGTCTGAGCTGAAGTACTTTCTTGTTGCCTAGCTCCTGAAACACAAGAGTCTGAATCCGCCCCAGGTTGACTTTTAGATATCAGGAGCCCTCCAGGACAAAATAGAATCATTTGGTTTATGAGTCATTAAGTTATTAAACAGAAGAAAGTCTGAACAATTCATATAATTAATATATATAAGAAACAGTACAATACCTGACATGTGGTAAATATTAAGCAACTTTATATAATGAAGAGAAGTTTCAGGTATATTAGAATGTGGTGGAAAGGTCAAATATCAACAAATAATCCTCAGTGTGAGAATTGCTCTAGCATAGTTATGTACTTTGGGAGCATGAAGTGGCAGTATCTAATGGTTGAAGGGCGTAGGTAAGATTTCAAAGAAAAGGCGACAGATTTGTGGATTCCTAAAGATGGATGGGACAGTACTTGGATCTCTGCAAAAGATTAAATATAGGTTCGAATTGACCATTCTCTGAACAATAGAACCCACTTCCTTGTGGTTAACAAAAATTATGCCTTGTACCTATATATTGCTTTGTCTATAAAATGAATAGCTTTGGGGAAGAGGGTGAGAGGCAGGAGCAAATAGCACTGGGATCCAGTGGAAAGTGGTGAAGGACTTTGCAATTTGATGATGAGTGTGGTAGGTTGTCGTATTTGATGAACGACGAACCTGCATAGATGGGCTTGAATTATTTTGTAAATCAAAATTAATTTAATAAAAATTTAAAAATTGAAAAAAAAAACAATAAAACAAATAGTTATTGGTAACTATTTACATTACACATGTGGACTTGTTCCATTCCAGCAAATCCAATTAAATTGATGGTACCTATATACAAAGGTAGGATGAGAAAAACTCATCGAGACTAAACATATAATCAATAAAATAATAAATTCAAAAGAAAAAAATCTTGAAATTGTGATTGATCATCATTCCACATATTCATGACTATAATTTTATAGCCTGATTATCAGTCAAATTGTGTAAGTTTTAACATCACCAGGAGAACATTCACGTCTCTAGCACTGAGTTTTAGCTGCAGATTTGTAACCCCACCATGATCATCTTGATGTGTTTTTGCACATTTTGTTGAAAGAACCCAAATGAACTTGCTCTAATTACATTATTTAGCTGCCAGTCTTGGTTTTTTAAGTTTGAATCCATAGACCTTTAGGGGAGTATACTGTTTGGGTGGTGAAGACTTCAGATCTTATAGACACAAAGATAAGATACAGGGAAAAAAATACTTTAAAAGTATCTAATTGTCTTTCCTAAATTATTTTTTCACAGTTTTGAACTTATTTCCCTAAATGACTACGTTTAATATATATATATATAATCAGATTTCTTTATGGATATTTTCAGAACTCCTAGCTATAACTATGCACCGAATATGGATAAACACTGGATTATGCAGTACACAGGGCCCATGCTGCCCATACACATGGAATTTACAAATGTTCTGCATCGCAAAAGGCTTCAGACTTTGATGTCTGTGGACGATTCTGTGGAAAGGGTAAGTATATGAATTTGCCTCAGTGATAAGCAATGCTCCAGCTTGTTTATGTGGATCCATTTTTGCCAATCCTGGGGGGCGGAGGGATGTTTTATTTTCTTTAGTTTTGTGTGTGCTGTTGTTGTTTGTTTGTTTGCTTTCTGAGAGAGGAGGTAGGTATGTGTAAAGTGACCTTGTCTTTCCTCTCTTTTCTTGCTCCCCTTCTGTTTACCTCTCCACCCTTGGTCCTTATGGAGTCAGTGACAAAAAGGAGATTTAAAAAAAAAAAAGATATATAAATCATACATCAAGGACTATACCCACAAATACCTTCTGAAATTAAGCAAATAATGTAAACAACAAAAGCAGGTCCAGGATAAGACAATGGGGAATAATGGGCATTATGACGAACATAAAATTAAGTGCCTCACCTAAATAAAGCAAGAAACAACAACTCAGCTCCAACTAGATTTTTCCCTGTAGAAATATGAATCTAATATCATCAGGTCTTCTTCTGATTTTCAAAAAGAAAACAAAAATATAAAACTTGTATTTGAAATTTCCTGAATTTCAAATTAGAAGCAAACGATAGTCGTCTACAAGCTGTATCTAGCTGGATCAGTCTTGATATTGAGATATGAGTGATGATACTAAGTTTTGTTTTAACAGTGGATTTTCAAGATAAAAAATCTGTAAATTTTGGGGTGGAGGCTGTTTTGTGGGGTTTTTTTTCCCCTAAATAGGGGAACAAAACACTTCAGTAGAATGTATCGGGTTTTAAAAGTTACAGTTCAACTCTGAATTGGACATTTTCCTTCCAGGACTGTAAGGAAGTAGAAAATGTGATTCATGTTCATGTGTGTGCCTCTTGTTAAGGCAACTCTTGTCTTTTAAAAACAATGGAAAAATGGTCTGGGGGAGGTCATGACACCACTGTCATGCTCTTGGGCCTTCACGCTGTTTCTGACTTGTGTCTCTGCCATATTTCAGCTCTACAACATGCTTGTGGAGACGGGGGAGCTGGAGAACACTTACATAATCTACACGGCCGACCACGGGTACCATATCGGGCAGTTTGGACTGGTCAAGGGGAAATCCATGCCATATGACTTTGATATCCGTGTGCCTTTCTTTATTCGTGGTCCAAGTGTAGAGCCAGGATCAGTGTACGTATTTCTCTGTTTGCAGCATTCCGCTGTCGCAGCTCATGTACGTCTTAGATAATTCGATTACCAGTCTCAGTGTCTGGTTTCCTTTCATCCCAAACAAAAAAGGGAGCATGTATTTAGAATTTAGGAGATGAAAACCCACCCCACTCCTCACCCACCACATATTAAATTAACTGAAGTATATATACTATTTAAAGAGAAAGGAAAGATAGCTGTATCAGTGAATCAAATTGACCAGAATCCATGTCACAGAGGCCTTTGAACAAAAACACGCAATGTGTTATTTAGGAACATTATCCTTACTTTCTTTGAATTGGAGATGCACTATCTTTTTTGAAAAAAACAGCCAGTATTATTATGCAGGTTTTCTTTTTAATTGTTACAAGTTAAAAAGAAAAACTTTTAAAAAGCAAAATTTTCTTTTAAAAGAAAAGTGACCAAAGGACCGGGGTTCTGTATGTTGGGAGACAAATCATTGCATTCCTTTGATCATTGCATCTCTATCTTCCCATCATAAAATGGGTTTCATATGCTCTGCCAAACACACAAAGCTTTGCATGAAAGTTGATCATGTACCTGTAGCACAGAAAGAATGAAGGGAATAAGTGTGAGTTGAAGTCAAAAACTGGTAGGGGCCTTAAAGAGCATCTGCCTGCACTCCACTTTAACAAGCAAGAAGCTCAGCAGACTGTCCATGCCTCTGAGTCCCCAATTCTGGAAATCGCCCGTTGTTCCAGAACTCTGCTATTCTGACTCACGCCTATGCCTCAGGCTGCGGCATTATACTTCCGACTTGGGAGAAGGTGATGCTAGTAAGAACTTTGAAGAGCGTTATTACATGTCTTCAGATTGTTAGAAACACCTCAGCAGTTGTCAGATCTGGAATTAGAAGCCTAAGTAGCAGAGATTGGATCAGTAGTTAAAAAATTGTGTTTTTTTTTTAAAGATCGACTTTAAAACCCTAGTTCAACAGAGGAGTTCTAGAATATCAGGTTTCAGAAGAAAGTATACATCCTACAAAAACCATGTATCATGCAACTATTTGTCTGGTATTGTGGTCAGTGATCAAGGGTATCGGCATCTGAACAGGTGTCCTGCCACCATGTTCCACTATGAGTGTATAAAGGCTCCCCCCCACCAACAAGTGGGGTGTCTGAGACTCAACTCAATTCTGACACTACCTACCCAGAGAGAGCCTCTGATTTTACGGATTAAGGGCTGTCTCGGAAGACCACGCTCTATTTCAGATGCTTATTGCATCACAGAGCTGTTACCTGTGCTTCTGACCTGTGGATTGAATGTTCCCTTGATTTCTCCTCAGGTTTGAATAATTTGCTTAATTTGCTGGAGTAGTTCACAGGACTTAGACAATCTGTTTATTCACTAGGTCACCAATTTATTACAAAGGATTTAATTCAGGAATAGCCAGATGGGAGAATGTATAGAGTAAATTATGGGCAAAGGATTTGCAGCTTCCATGCTCTGTCCAGACATGTAATTCTCCCCAAATCTCCACATCTACCTACCTAGACCTGCTCCTAATCCCCTCATTTTCAGCTTTGATGATGACTTCATTACTTAGCTACACTTGGCCATTGGCAATTGAACTCAATCTCCAGCCCCTCTCCCTCACACTAAGATCTGGGAGTGGGACTGAAGTTATAGCATAGTTGACTCTCCTAGCCACCAGCCCTCATACTTCCATGTTTTTCAAAAGCCACATCATTCACAGAGCAAGGGACGTTTTATCACTCTCAAGACTTAGGAAATTCCAAGTCTTTGGGGAGCTATATGCCAAAAACTGAATATATATATATACCAGAAATATATCTTGGCCATTTGAGTGATCAAATATATTTTTTCTTATAAATCCCATATTGTAGCATCTCTCCAACCTAATTTGTCAGTTAATCTTGCTCTGTGCTATTCAGCTAGCCTAGCCAAATGCACCTTCCTCTCCCTAGGAGATCAGATGAGACAAGCAGAAGCTCTGAAGGTCAGTGAGTCATGATGTGTAGAAAGCAGCCCTCAGCACCACCTGCATTGGTGTTGGGTCTGGGCGGTAACCATCTGTCTCTTTACAGAGTCCCGCAGATTGTTCTAAATATCGACCTGGCTCCTACAATCCTGGATATCGCGGGGCTTGACACACCTCCTGATGTGGATGGCAAGTCTGTTCTCAAACTTCTGGACCTAGAAAAGCCAGGTAACAGGTGTGTCAATTTCCTTTCCCTTGGCCAGTTCCAAGCACAGTAGTGTGCAGAGCCAGCCAGTAGCTGAAAGAAGCAAAGGCAAAATCCCTTTGCCCTTGACAATCACCCAGGCTGTTTGTGAAGAGTGTTTTGATGGAGATGCAGTCATGGTCTTCAGGAAGTGAGAGGTGTTTCTTTAAATAAACTGCCCGCACAGCTCCATTTGGGAAAACATCCAGATGCCAACAGTAAATATTATTATTTTGATTTCAGGTTTCGAACAAACAAGAAGGCCAAAATTTGGCGTGATACATTCCTCGTGGAAAGAGGGTAATTATTGGTTCCTGGGGTGCTTCTGGGAACCAGTCCTGGTGGGCAGCTCTCCCTGCTGGGTGTTTTTTTTCCCCCTTCTCTTTTCTGGTTTACTAAGTATGTAGATTTCTTAAGCCTAGTTACAAGGTTAAAGGGTTTGCTGCTCATTCTCTGCTGGCCAGCAGAGTAATGTCTGTTGCATCAGAACTATAAAGAATAAATCTCCAAAATGGGCCCAAAGTCCTTACTTGGGTGCGAATTTGTTGTTGCATTTCTCAGCCCTGGTTCCCAGTCAGGTGCATTTCTCAGCCCTGGTTCCCAGTCAGCTAACGAGTCAGTCAACTCCCTCAATCATCCTGTTCAAGTCCTGCCTGGCACACTCCTGCCCATTGTTTTTCCCTGTGTGCCTTTTGTAGTTTTAAATGCAAATATATGAGCTTTTAATTATTCCCATAGTCACTTCTGAGGTTTCCCCTTTTGATTCATAATGCTCATTGTCTTGTCTTTTTCCATTCCTACATTGAGAGAAAAATAGGAGTATCATTACTTTTTAACAAAAAGGACATTAACAAAAAGAGCTAAATACTTAGCCTAAAGTTTGGAAATCAATGCTTTTGGAGTGAAGAGGGGCAATGATTCTTCCTACTAGACCTCTTGTCTTTATAGTATCCAGCTTCTAATTTTCACAAAGAACTCATCAGACATTGACTTTCTTGTAGATAGAGACTCGGCAGCTATTCTTGCTGTTTGAAGCATGTGGGCTCACACAACAGGGAAGAAACAGCGAACAGGCACAATACAGGGAAGGTAATTCAGATCACATCTCACATAAGAGATTTTTCCTTTTCTATCAAAGGAAATTTCTACGTAAGAAGGAAGAATCCAACAAGAATATTCAACAATCGAATCACTTGCCCAAATACGAACGGGTCAAAGAACTGTGCCAGCAAGCCAGGTACCAAACAGCCTGTGAGCAACCTGGGCAGGTGAGTGGCACAGCTTTTCTTCACCATTACTCATTTGCTTCTCCGTTTCTAGTTTAAAATACCTTCATATACAAAATAGTGCAACTTTAGGTAGAAGCAGGCTTTTTATAGTGGTCATGGAATACTCATTGTGACACTTGTGCCCTACTGAGAAGTGCCCACCTGGTCCAAGCTGGGCCTCCTTATCACTGCTTGGACTCCCTCCAGTTAAAAAAGATGGTGTTCTCAGGGGGTGGGGCAGAGAGAGAGAGAGAAAGAGAAAGAGAAAGAGAGACTCTAAATATTTGCCCGGTTAACCAGCACTAGTTCCAGATAGCAGATATACAAAATGGATATATAAAATGTATAGCCTGGTTAGAAAGATAAGACACTGATTTCATCTGTAGAGAAGGTGCCATCTCTGGGACTCCTGTTAACTGGTCCTGAGGAAGAGACCCGAGTCTCCTTAGTCAATATCATGGGGAGATGCTGGGTCTTTGGTCACTAAACTACCCCAAGAGACAAGTTGGGGTCTTCCTGTTGGGGTCTTCCTGGAGTCAAATGTCATCTAACCCATTGGGAGGACAAAATCTATGACTAAGTTTGAAGAATGAAATGGGAAATCATGTTGTGTTTTTATTTTTTCTACTTCTACTCACAAAATTTGTTGTCAACAAATTTTTCATTCAAGTGACTCCTCTTCATTTATAGAAATCATACTATAGAATTCAGGGCTACCCATACTGTCAACTGCTATCAATTAGAACTAATGAAATAGTACAAGATGAATCAACATAGATCTGTATTTAAAAAAGTGAGAACATGTGTTCACAAACTAGTTGAAGCACTATTGATTGAAAAAGAAATGCTACATCATGATGAAAGAGGAATTGAGACACTACCTAGTCACTGCAGCTTAGAACAAAATCGAAGGAAAGTGAAAAGTAATATTTATTGAGCATTTGTCTTATACAAGGTACTATACGTTACAGTTGTATACACCAAAGTTGTATATGTTATTGTTCTATTTATTCCTTACATCTGTCAGCTGAGGAAGCAGTGTCATTCCCATTTGGGGCAACTAGGAACTTAGGATCCAAATGTGTTGTAGGATTCAAAGTCCTGGGTCACTTGCTGCCTTGCAAGTTAAGTTATGCTGATAAGGTGAAGAGAAGTTCAGAGCCTTCATCTTTTTTGTAACTTATCTGACCTCTAGCTCTCCACACAATTAGCCAACACCAGTTCAAGATATAAAGCAGATGAAATGGATAACTTGGCTATTATTAAAATGACCTTATTCATTATACTTTTGTATGGTATCTAGCTTATTGAAGAGACATTCATAATAAACAACTTGATCCTTATACTCTCTGCATTTCCTCATGCCTTTTTGTGCAGAAGGATTCCTTTGAAATAGAAAAGGGTGGGGAAAGAGGGTTGTTGAAGGAAGGGATAAAAACCAGGCCTCTTGGCATTCTAGGGAGTCTTAATTTTCAAGTGTTTAGTGGAGAAGCTTAGACATATTCATTATATTTTAATTTGAAGCCTTTAAATCCTTCTTATGGAAGCTCTAAGTATTATTATGACTAAACCTCAGAATTGTTTTGCTGCTTCAAAATTATTTTTATGAGACAGCCTCAATAGGCTAATTTACTTTTGTTTAGGAGTTGGAAATGTTCAGTGGTAAATATATCTCATGCAAATTAGTGATCTTGTTGCTATTTTAGTTCTTAAGTGGTGAGCATTAAAACCATTTAGGAATAAGGTATAGTTCCTACCTTTCAGTATATAATTTTATAAATCTCTTCATATGGCTTTCACTGAAATTTTAATATATGTTTCAAAGGGCAAATATAATATAAACTCAATTATGGTACTTTGGAGCAAGCTCTTAACTCATGCTGAATACTGACTATGTTAAGAAAAAGAAAAAAGAAAAACCAACAACTTCATTTTACTTTGTTGATATTAAACTCATTTTGTCCCCCATGAAATGTTTTAATATTTGATTCCCCGGAATTTTCTTCTGTTGCCTTATTTTTAACTGAATAAGTCTGAATTAAAGATTCTATCATATTGAATCTATGAGAACATTAGCAGTGATTTATTTACAAGTTCCTGAATTAGTAGAACAAAGGGTCACACTATGCCCCAATGGTGTTTTTCTTCTGTAGATGGTGCTGAAGCCATAGTTAAAGAATCAGAGAACTTCAAGAAAATTTTGAGTCTTTTAAGGTAGTTATGGAATCTGTAGGTCAAACCTGATAGCTTAGTTGTAGTCTATATTTCAGCCTTTTGCTCCTTCTGTCTGCCTACTCTGAAGATTATCTTTTTAGTTACAGTATCAGTGACTTTTAAAAGAGAAAATTCAGAATAATGAGATTGTATTGTTCAGAATGAAGGCGACAGCTAAGGCTAGAACTGATGTGCTTGGAATCTCTTATCTTGACTTTGATTTCACCCCAGGCCTGTGACTTACTTTTCCCTTTCTAACCAAGGCTAACTGCCTTCACTCAAAGGCAGCATAGTCTTCTCTTTGATTTGACCCACCATGGAATGGAGAGGAAAAATCAGCACTCTTAGCTCCATTTTCTTCACCTTTAACCCCCAAAGAGATAGTGTGTGCCCTTGTCCACCAGACCCCCTTCCTAGTCACCTAAGGATTGTTTGGTAGGTCAATGTGGATGCCTCAAGTAGAGTATATAATGGAAAGAGGAATGTGAGGTCAAAGTTTTGGGTTAGAATATTGGCACCCACTACTTTTGAGCTGTGTATTCTGGGACAAGACACTTAATTTCTCCTGAGTCTCAGGCTATCTCTAGAATGGAGAAAATTAATCTCAGTCTTGTGAGGGTTAAATCATATCTATGTTAAGTACTGGATGAGTTGTAAAGCAGTATGCAAATGTTGGGTGCTGCTATTATTCAAACATCTTACCTGTTGTTTTCATTCCTATAAAGCCAACAGGGGATTAAAATGGGCTGGAATCCCAGACATTTGGTATCGCTTCTCCACTGTGAACAGAACCACCAGCAGGGACTGATTAAGACAGTATGAACATATGTGTTTGCATTATTTCCATGTTCTTGAATAAATATGAGCCTGAGACTGTATTCCCACCACTCTCTTGGTTGGTATGACCCCCTTAGTACATTTATGTATAGACACATTGCATGGATGCATACAATCTTACACACTCCTATGCAAATCTCATCTGTCTGAAAAGACTCAGCAGAGAACACTGATCATCAGTACTCATTTCTGGTTATACCTTACCATCACCCAGGGAGCTTTTGAAAAAAATGATGCACAGCCCTACCCCAGAACAATCAGATGAAAATATCTGGAGGGGAGGACAAAATACTTGTATTTTTTAACAGGGTTAAGAACCACTGGCCTAGATTCACAGAATTTCAGTGTTGAAAGGAGTTTCAGAATTAGCATCTCGTTGATTTATACATTTTCCTAATATAGGAAATTTAGATCCAGAAAACTTAAACTACAGTCCCAGAGTCAGACCTGCATCTATTTCTTGACTTCACATTCAATCCTTTCCTTTTCAGAACATACTGCCTCTGAAAAAATGTAATATGCTAGATTTTCCCTTTGAAAGTATAGTGGAATTTGCCTCCCTGAAGTCACTGCCAGCACATAGGGCTGTTATTCTCAGCCATGACTGCACATTCGAATCACATAGGCAGCTTTAGAGATGCTCCTGTCCAGCTTCACCCAGACAAATTGTCAGAATCTCTGGGGATGAGACCCAGGCATCACATGTTTTCTTGGTTTGTTTCCCACATTTGGGATGATTCCTATGAGCAGCTGAGTTTGAGAACTGTTGACATCAGGTGAACATTATTAGTTTGTTTTCCTTCTAGGTATAGATATTTCTTTAATTAGGAGTTGTAAACAAGAGACATTCCCTGGGCATTCAATTGTGAAGTACATTGCGTAAGTCCGCCATCATTTAAAAGGAAAAGGGGGCTTCTTTTGTTCTCATATCATGTGTCATGTCCTCTGGTTGAGTTGCTGAATTCTAGAATCTATGCAATTTAGCTTGCCTTTCTACTATTGTATCAATACAAAACCAAAAATTGGTTTAAAATTCTCAAAGAATCGAAATAATTAAGCAAAGGAAATTCAAATGTGGCTTCTGACTGTAAACAAGCTTAGCTCCAGCATCTGTGTTCTCATCCCAAAATTATCCCTCTGACCATAGATTTCTCCAACCTTTTGTGACCAGCTGCAGAGCAGGAATGAAGAGATATTTACCCCTAAGACCCAGCTAGAAGTGTGAGTTTGCCAGAAGCTGACGGCCTATTTCCAGAAACTCACTGAGCCCTGGTTAAAATCGCAGTGTGACTCAGAGACACTCCCCTAGCTCTCCTGACTCCAGAGGGTACAGCCAGGAGGCCTGAGACCCCAGCGACCCCTCAGTCCTCTGTCTGAACCCTGGTCTGCACAGGGCCCAGTATGGGCAGCTCAGCTTCTAAACTGCCCCCCTGCCTCTGAAACCTGCATTGATGGGTGTATCTGAACAGCCTTGAGTTTTTCAAAGCACTAACCGCAGAGTTAAACATCAAATCATAATAATGCTGTAAACCAGGCAGAAACTTCACTCATAAATATATAATGTGACCCAATTCGAGTTAACATTTACTATTTTATTCCCCATTACTCCTTAACGTGGCCTACCGTGGTCAGCTTCCCCTCTTCCCTGTCTCTCAAACATAATACTCTTATCTGCTTGTGAGTTGTTGATCTGCCTTCCCAAATGCCGGCCATCCCTTGAGGCCCACCTGAAGCCTCACACTCTGCCCCAAACCATTCTCCCTACTTACTGATGTCCTGGTCAGAGTGTCTTGGGATTATATCCTGGGTCCTTCACTTTTTTGGTATGTGACTATTGACAAGTTGCTTATTATAACCCTGCCTCAACTTCTTTATCTATAAAATGGATACAATGATAATAACTGTCTCATTATACCCTGGTGTCCTAGCAATCTATTACAACCCGGGAGCAGTCCCACATGCATCCCAAGGCCCTGGGTTCAAGAGCCAGGTCTGAGAGAAACAACCAATGTGAACACCGAAATAAAATAAAGTGCTTCTTCCTCTTCTCTCTTCCTGTCTGCCTGCATGCTCACCTCCATTCCTGCCTAGACCTTTCCTTTAAATATATGTATATGTTTATATAGGTATATATATATATATATATATATGTTAATGTAAATTAAAAATAATAAACCTGCCTCAGAGGACTGCTGTGAAGATCATTATTATCTGGAATTAATTATCTGGAATATTACCTAGCACACAGGAAGCAATCAAAAATATTGATCAAGATGAGATCACCAATTTTATTTTTCTTGAGCAGTGATGATACTTCATCCAACATTCCAACTCTGACCTTTACAAATGAGTATCCCAGTTGCAGTATAACGGAAGAAACACTTCCTTTCTCTTCTGCTGCTGCTTTTCTATTTTCTCTCTCCCATCTCATCACCTCATCACAAAGAAAACAAGAGATAAATCTCCTTGGTACAAGTAATTCTTTTCATCTTCATGAAAAAAAAAAAAAAACTGACAACGACTTGAGCTAAGTAGCAATTTGATCAGGGATATTTATATAGTCTTTATATTCTCTAGTATTGAAATGAAAATTCTAACCAGACGTGCATACAGTTGACTGTTTTTCATTATGTTGTAACTAGCATAAAGGATAATCAAGTTAACAGAAATTTACTGTGTTGCTGTTACATTTCAGAGAACATGATTTGACCTGTATGATGGTCAAATTCCCATAATAAGACATATAATAATGAAGTTGATCTGTATGTATAAAATTAAGCTTTCATTGCAGAGTACCTTTGAAAATGAGTCCAAATTTTTATTTCCTACTCATTAACATTGACATAAGTAGGTATAAATAAGAATATAGAACATCCTTAGCCAATCTGAGAAGTATGTGCTATTCAAATTGTTGAAATGATGATTGTCCAGTAATTAACTTCAGAAAATGCATCAACCAGCCTTCTATTGTCATCTAATAGCATGCTACCCATTTTACATGGAATATTTTTTAAATATTTATATATCATATTTTACATGGAAAACTGTTTACATGATATAGCTATTATGCCCATTTTAAATAGAAAGAGACTGAAGGTCAGATGGGAAGGTACCATGGCCAAAGGCCCACAGCTGGAAGAGGGCCAAGTCTGAGTTCAAACTGACATCAGTGTGATTCAAAGCCACAGTCTCCTCACTAAACAACAATTACTATGTAATATGTAATTTTCAATCAGGAAATATTAACGTTCTCCAAGATTGGACAACCATTTTTAAAGGTCAGTTTTAACAGTAATGTTTGGATTCACAGAGTGCATCTTTTCCTCAGCTCTCCACAAACACGCAGCTATTTATTCTCATGACATATCCTTGAAGCCAAGAAGAACAAGCATTATTTTACCAGATGTGGAATCTGGAAGAACAAAGAGATTCTGTGACTTTCTCAAGTCCATAGAGTTACAGCAAAAGAAAATTAAAATTGAGGTCTTCTGATCCCTAACCCAATACTTATCTCCATTAAGAATGACTATGTCTCATCAAGTTTACATGACACCAAAATTTCCAAGTAATAACTTGTGTGTCTTTGAAAAATAATATTATCTTCTTTGTTAAACCAATCATGTGCTGAGTTCTTCCTGTTTGATGTTATCCCTAATATTAACGACCCTGGAAAACTTAGGTTAAGATCACATAGCAATGTGATAATGCTGATATTATTCAAATCCAGGACTTGCCAGCCTAAAAATCCAGTTTTTCCACTAAGTCACATGATTATGTGTATAAATGTCATTCCCAAGCCCTAGGCATCTTATAGGTGATATTCACTACTATAAAATCCTTCTCCGATAAATAAATTATGGTAGCACTTTAAGCTGTTCTGAAGACTAATGGATGATTTATATAAAGTGCTGTAGACCAGTACTTGGCATCATAAAAGAGTTCAATAGATAATCAAAACGCTGGTGGTGAAGATGATGTTAAGTAGAATTTTTCAAAAGGCATTAGATGTATTTCTCTTTCAGTTTGATTCCAGCAAACTCATTTCACACATGAATCCTGGTAACCAAATAGGCAGACTTCACTTCTTCATCAGGTGTTATTTACCAACAAGTATATGTAATTAATCAAAAACACTAAGACATAATTACTAAATGGAGTGACTTGATGCTGAGCTAACTTCAGGGAACAATTCAGGAGTATGACACAGTCTGTGTCCTTAATCTCAAATTCCAGTGAAAAGGCTAAATGAAATAACAATAGATAACATTTTAAAAGTTTCAAAACTTAAAAAGATTTAAATAGTTTTATCTCAAGGCTCATCACAGAAGTATGCGGAAATATTTGTGAAATGAATTTGTGCTAAGCTGTGAGTAATAAGCTGACTATTAAGCCAGTGAGGCAGGAGAGGAATTAAGATGATGTTCCAGAAAGCAGGAAAGAAATTTCAGGAGTGAGTGGTCGGATAAAATGGAGACAATCAGAGTTGGCAATTAGCTGACTTAACTGATATGCCTCCAGCGTGTAGATAAAAGCAAGACAGTGTGACATCTGTATTTCTGCAAGGCCACTGGTCTAGCAGAAATAATTTCTGAGACTGACTCCCAGCCCCATTAGCAGTGCCTCACCCTGCTCACTCTTTCATCTGATTCCTGAAATTCTTCTGCAATGCAAAGTAGTCTGATTATTTTGACCATGAGTTGCTGAGCAATTCTTTAAAAAAAAAAAAGTTCTCCTTTCACCTCCCTCTATTAATGCTGTAACAAAGATAACCATTTTAGCTACAGCGATTTCAAGGTTATATTGCTCAGCCATAAAAATTGTCATAATATCGAACATTAAAATGACTGGCAAATGTGTGGTAATTACATTTCATTAAAAATCCTAGTATGCTAGCCTCTAAGAAGATTCTCAAAGCCTCTAACTAATTACTTTATCTGATTGAATCTACAACTTGTTCCAGGGGTTCATGGTATAGAAAATAATTGGCAATTTTGACATTGACTTGCTTTATACAAGAGTACGTTACACCAGAATGTGGGTAGGTGTATCTGTGGTATATGGGAGTGAATGTGTGTGTGTGTACATACACATGCAGATGTGTGTATATATGATTTTGTCTGATCTATCATCAGTGCCAAAGACAGTGCCAGACCTCGGGTGTGGCTAAGTTCGACTCCTCGGAAAGGAAACACCCTTGCCCTTCATTTCTATCCCGTAAGAAATCAACAAGGAATTTGACTCATGGGGAAATACAGGTTAAATTCCAATAATCTGAGTTACTAAAAATTCTGTCAACACTTTTGTTACAGGAATCTACATATCCCTCAGCTCTTCCAGGTTAAAAAACATTAAATTAAATTAGACACATTTTTCTGTCTCAGAAAATTAGGGCACATCGTAAGCTTCTACTTGACTGTCAAGTAAATCCACTGGCCACTCCTTTTGCTATTATACACATAAAGTAGTCAACTCAGTTTTTGAATGCTTAAGGTAGAAATGATCAAAGTGGATGGTTAAGTCTTGAACCATTTTCATGTAAGAGAGATTGATTCTGACAGACATGCCATCACCTCTGCTTCCCAAACTTTATGGAACTAAGAAAAGTTATTTCTTTGGTGACACTTTTTACCTGCAAGAATTCTATATGATTTGTAATTATGGCATGGAATTATATCAATTTCTGAGCACTTCTTTGAGACTTTCATGGCACTTCAGGCTAAGTGGACCTCTCAGGGAGTGCCACAAATGTAGGCTTGAAGATGTCTCATCTCTACATTGAAGGACACAACCAGGGAGCAGGTCACAGTTAGCAGTTTTCAGCTACGAGTGTACCAAGAGTAATTTCTGTTGCTTGCTCACTTACTGTGGAGAGAGAATGAGGAGAAGTGGTTACTTATTCTTAAATGAAGCATATAATGCTGTCAGTATAGATAAGTTGGTAGAGTTAATTTGTTCAAATGGAGTCTTCATTTGATCTGGTCAGTACATTTCTAACCACAACCTCCTCTTCATATTCACATCCATACTCACAAATACATCCATCCCTCTCAAGACTCACCCATCTGAACTACTTAAACCTAAATATCTCCCCTCTGCTTTCCCCAGGGGATCCAGCTGCAAAGAGGTCCAGGGGCCTTGTCTCTTGTGCCTGCTTCTCTGGATGGAGATGCTGAACTTTCAAGATAGGGTGACCAAGTCACAAAAGAAAATTGCAATCTGATGTGTCCTGAAATAATTAAATTCAGCAGTATTGAGAGTATGTGAGGGCTAAAGCGACATCAGAGAAGAAACCCTATATCTGGAATCTAGGAACTCTACAGTTGAAGCTCAAAGGCAGCTTTGACCCTTCAACATTTGTTGAAGGCACATGATTCCATTAAGAATAAACAAACCCTGACATTGACTCTTGGCCCATTGTAAATGGTTACACACCATTTTGTCACAAGCGTCATTTGCTGAACAAACTGCCTGGAATCCTTGATGAGGACACTTTGAATCAAGATGTCACCTAAGTATGGTACATGTACAAGGTGGTGTGGGAGGTCACTTTACATGATACACAAAAAAAATCTAATTATTTTTTATTTTTATATAAACACAGTTTTAGAATATTGCTTTGGATCACAGTTTAAAAATGTGTTCCTTTTCACAAGGACATTTTGACTAGATAATTCTTTGTTACAGCTGTAGTTTTTTTGTGCATTGTAAGATGTCCTATAGTTTCTTGGCCTCAACTCTCCAGATGCCATTGGTTTCTTTCACCTGCATTTCTTTTTTATTTTGAAAAAAAAGCAAGAATCCTCTAAGATACTTGTATGTCCTTGTGAGATTTGCTTTCCTGTGAATTATCTTTTGGCAACAGTTTTTTTCTTTTTCTTTAGCTTTTAAGAATTCCTTGTAGAGAGGAGAATTAGTTCTTTACCTTTCATATTTAAAGTGATTTAAATATGATTTAAGTGATTTAAAATACTTTCTCAGCTCATCATTGCTCTTTCATTGTAAACCTTATTATCTGTACTTTAACATTCTACCTAGTAAAATGCCATAAAATCTACTAAAAAATTTAAATAGTCATTAATGAAAAGTATTCATTAATAATTGTGGGCAATATTTATATATGAAAGAAAAAATACAAGAACTTCATATATTACATTATAGATTATTATAACAAACAAGGTCAATTTTTAAAATTAAGGTCAATATTCTCCCTGTTTCTCCAATTAACATTTTAAGGAGGAAGAAGTAGGAAAATAAATAAAAGAAACATTATTATGGTTTGGTTTCGGTCTTCAATTTTTTTTTTTAAATAGAAACAAAAAACAATCAAGGAATGAAGGATGAAGGAAAAGGAAATAAAATGATAACCCCCCCACCCACCACATGATCCTACCTCCCATTCCTACCCTCTAGTACACCAGGTTCTGTTGTTAAGGCCCAAAGAAGGCTATTAGGTTGTTAAGTGAAATATGGAGGGAGCCCATGAGATGACTCCCAGGTGAACTGTCTTATTTCAGATACTTGAGAAGCACAGAACACAGAGACCTAGTGTTGTGTCTTCTTTATCAGGATCTGAGCCTGGCAGTATCTGCAGCGGGCTTAAGAGAAGTCAAGCTAGAAAGCCCAATGCCCCATCCTCATGTGTGTCTCTTGGGAAGGTGAGGTCTGTCTTTCTAGAAGCAGCCAGCCCTGCAGGGTCTGCAGTATTTGTAGGAAGATAAGAAAAAGCACAAAAGAAAGCCTGGCACATCTGCTAATGTCTGGGAATAGGAAAGTGAACTCGCCTGGTGATGGATTCAGAATAAACTCATCTCTGTCTTCCTCGTGTGCCACTCTTCCCTGGTTCTCATTAGAAATTCAGGGGCAGAGAACAAAGCAGCCACGTTTGTTTTTCCAGAGAAAGGGGTCTGGTGAAAACAGTTCTGACAGCTGCATTCTGTGGCTCCATGAGTTAAGGGCTTTTCCATGTTTTATTCAAGATTGTTTAGTCTGCATGCAGAGAATTTATAGATCCATTTTTGGCTCCAGTGTCATTGAGGCAGTTTTGATTTCCCGTGATTTCGTTGTCAACTGTATTTGCCTGCAGTGAAGCAAAGAACTCAGAGAACTAACTGGGAGTCGAGTTATCACAGGGTCACTTAAAAGCTTGCCTTTCTTCATGTGCCCTCTTTAACAGTGTTGTCGCTGCTTCCAAAAGCTCAGGCAGCCCTCCTTAATAAGAAACAGCTGGGTCTTGGTCTCTAACCCGCTTTCCCTTTGGCTTTTGCAGAAGTGGCAGTGTATACAGGATACTTCTGGCAAGCTCCGAATTCACAAGTGTAAAGCGTCCAGTGACCTGCTCACGGTGCGACAGAGCACACGGAACCTCTATTCTCGAAACTTCCACGACAAGGACAAAGAGTGCAATTGTGGGGAGCCAGGTTATCGTGCCAGCAGAAGCCAAAGAAAGAGTCAGAGGCAATTCCTGAGAAACCAGGGGACTCCAAGTAAGCCATCTGCTGTGACATCTAAAGGCTGACTCCTACCTTTTTGATATATCAAAACATAGGTTTCAGGCTAAAAACAAATAATTGCTCTGTTTAAAATATGAAAGCTAAAATAACATTGAATTTTGCTGTGACTATTTCTACTTCAGCACAGAATGAAAATAAACTCAGTTAAAGCACCAGACATAAACATACATATAAAAGAGCTACAAATGGGTAAAGGGTATGGTTAGGAGAAAAGGATCTAGTTTGGGTCAATTTTTATTTTTGCCTTAGTGAAAACATCCTAATTTGTCTGTTTGACATTAAGTTGTTAAAAGAGCTAGAGAGAGAGGGAGGGAAGAAAGGAAGGAGGGAAGGAGGTTTAAAAAGCCAAGGTTTCAGTACTTATGCATTAAACTGATGGGAAAAGCATACATATTAAAGTTCACCATGAGAAACACTACCTACATTAACTAGCATTTTCATTGTAAAATTCTTACAGGCACCTGCAAGATAACCTATGACCAATTTTATAGATATCAAACCCAGTCTGGTACCGTCCATGAAAAAAATGAGTCTAGTGCCATCTAGTGGCATAATATGAAAAGTGACTCATTTTGCTTGATAACTCCTTTCTATACTGATTTTTAAATCCACAAAAAACGTTGCATTTAATTCCGTGTCCAAATCGTTGTTTACTAGAACAATGGAAGTCTATAAAACAACTTTATCGTGAATTCTGCAGATGAACTTCAGAGGCATATAAGAGGATCATAACATTTTCTCCAAAACTTTCAATAAATTCTTAAAGGAATCCAAAAGTCTGAGCATCATTTTTTGGGAGATTTTCTTTCCTCCCCAAAAGGAGATTCTGGGTTTAAAAATTCACACAAAAATATCAAATGGGAAACCAATAAAGCACAAGGACCCCAAAAGTCCCCCGTATTAGAATCTGATCACTAGTGTTCAGCTTGGAGACAGAGGATGCCTCTTCTCTCCTGGGAAGTTAGATGTCACCCCTCAAGCATCGACCATAGCTGTATTGAGTTTTCAATGAGAGGGAAAACTAGAGAAGTTCTGGGTCATTTCTTAAGCTTCATATAATCCTCCGTACTTGAGAGCAGGAGTTGATTCTTCTCTTTTCCACAAGAATGGAGCTCATGCTGATGGTTCGTGCTATCATAGCAAGATCCTGCAGAGAGCAAGCTGATTCTGATTCCATGACCAGTGCATTCCCCTTCTTATTTTAGCAGAAGGCTGGAGAAAGAAGAAAATATGTGCCCACAGAGCCTGAGAGTATCTAATATGCTGGAGCTGATGTTTGCACATTAAAGCTCTTATTTAGCACACTAAGAGCCTAGAAGCAGCCTGCAGTCACCAGAAAGTATGCTAGCCTCCCTGGCATTATTCCATCAGTTGACTCATAAAGGCATATATAAAATTTAATTTTCCTTAGAGCAATTCTCTATAAATGGTGCAAGCAAAAGATGTCTACCTTTTTGCAAAAGCAGCCCAATGTTATTGGAAGGATTTCTCTGTCTTTGGAACCTGATAAATCTATTTGTCCTAGCTCCTTCAGCTAGGACATTGCTGACAAAATGTATGTAATATGCAGAGCTTTGGTACTCTCATCCAAGATAAGAATAATACCAGTTGCATGAACCTGTTTTGACACTTGATCCATGTTTTAACATGAGGATTTATTTTACTACTAATCTTTCAAGATTAAGAGAGATGTTCTAGGTAATACATAGCAAAAGCTCAATACATGGCAGTCATTCTTATTAATGCCATCATTCAGAATATGGTTTTGTTTAAACAAACTGCCTTAGTAGTTCAGCCCACTGTTATGTGGAAAGCTTCTCACCTAGACCCACCACCTCTCTTCATGTCCCTGCAGTTTGTACTACTCACCCCTTCCGCAGTGCTCACTGAGCCAGGGGGTTAATTGCTTCCTTCCTAAACTCAATCTGGACATCCATATTAATGTATCTTTCCTTATTTCCAGAGTACAAGCCCAGATTTGTCCATACTCGGCAGACACGTTCCTTGTCAGTTGAATTTGAAGGGGAAATATATGACATAAACCTTGAAGAAGAAGAATTGCAAGTGTTGCAACCAAGAAACATTGTCAAGCGCCATGATGAAGGCCACATGGGACCAGGCAGTCACCAGGCTGCCAGTGGTGGCAATGGAGACGAGATGCTATCAGACAGTGGCAATGCTGTGGGCCTGCCCACCACCGTCCGAGTGACACACAAGTAGGAAGGCTTTCAGTGTTCATTGGGTTAAGTTCAAAATCACACACATATATCCTGTCACCATTCTGCACCTTTGCAAGGAGTAATAATTTGGCAATGTGGTATCAGAGGACTGTCCTATCTAACAACTAGGGGTTTAAAAAGCAATAAGAAGTTCAAAGAAATCAGGGCTTTGGATGTGCACTGTGGATTCAATTTCACATGAGGTTGGATCAGCTGGGAACTTGGCCAGAGTGATTCTGTTACATTTTGACTTATCACGGATGGAGAGCTGCCTCTGAGTAGTGACCTTTGTCGCCATGTAGAAAACACATGGAAGCTATTCTCAGTTCTGTGGTGGTTCAGTCATAGCCCCAGAAGCAAAACAAAGCCTATGAGAGAGTTGTGGGTCCTGAAGAAGTTTCCAGAGATTGGCATAGGTTGGGAATGGATGTAAGATGAGAAATACCTCCTCTGTCCAGATCCCAGAGTGCAGAGAGCCTTGTGATTCATGAGACAAAAAGGGGGATGATTGCTCCATAGCACTCATGGACTAGCTTGGTTCTTCTCTTCTTTCCAAAATCTATTATCCTTACTCTTGATAGAGAAATGTTCTCATTCTGAATGTATTAACAAGATTCCTGTTTTCTCTCTCAGTTCATCACTTGGAGCAGGTGGGGTACTATCAGCTCTGCAGAATCTTATCTGTGGGACTGGTCTGGGGGTGTCTGTAGGCTGAGAGACTTAGACCAGGATTTGTTTCTCTTACACTGCTGATTCTCTTACACACCGGTCTTGCTGCCGGCCCTCTCTCCCTGGGGCTGCTGCTTTGCTACCAGCTTCCTGGGGGTACTTAAGGAAGTCTGCAAAAAATGAATGAGTGACTGTTGCGTTTCTTCGGATAAGCCATTTCCATGAAAACTCTGAACTGGAGTGTTTTAGTGGTGTCTGTTCACGCATATGTGAACTGAATGCATCACGGTGGTGTTGCCGAATCATCTTCGCCTCCACCTGTCGTCGCGGGACACGCCCACTTAGCCTTGTCTGTGACTCCTCTGCAAACTGCTGCCAGTATCCAAATTACGTTCCCTTTGCTAATTCTAATGTTGTTAAATGTTAAAATATAAACCTATTTCTGGTGCTTTTCTTTGTTTTTCAGGTGCTTTATTCTTCCAAATGACACAATCCATTGTGAGCGAGAACTCTATCAATCAGCCAGAGCCTGGAAAGACCACAAGGCCTACATTGATAAAGAGGTTAGACATGGCTGTGCAGTCAGAGGGTAGATTCCTAATACAAGTTCAGCTCCCAGCACTACTTGTACTGTGGGACATACTCTGTACACATCTTTTTTTATAACTATGTGAAAAGCAGAGTAACAAGGTATCTGTTATTCTCTGGTGATAGAGCGATAGTGCTAACTGAAAGCAAAGTATAGGTGAAAAAAGAATGGGGAATGATTCAATGGCCTTTTGAAATTTCTGTGAGAAAATGATTCAGTTACAAAAAGGACATCTGTTAGTGCTTATCACACCTTGGCTGGAATACAGAGGTGGATGTATGCTATGCCCAGTTTATTTCCAAGTTAATTATCATCTCAGAGGAGTGGTTATTATTATGGAACACAGAAAATGAGGTGAAAAGAAAGGCACTAGAAGAGAGAATCCTGATCTTAACATGTAATTGAACAAATATATTCCAGATTGAAGCTTTGCAAGATAAAATTAAGAATTTAAGAGAAGTAAGAGGACACCTAAAGAGAAGAAAGCCTGAGGAGTGTGGCTGCAGTAAACAGAGGTGAGAATGTGTCTGACTCACCACCATCTCCTGCCCAAACTCACTTTTATTTAAGTAACTGTGATTACTGATGCGGTGAGGGGGGAGCTGAGACATGCTGAGGAGTTGCTGGATTTGTCCAAAAAGAATTTGTGTAGAGCATCCTGGGACAGGAACACACAGCAAGTTTATTAAATGCAGAAATAATGAGTTGATCTTACATCAAGAGAATGCACATGTGTGCATGTGTGGGACCTAAGCTGCCTGCCTTTCACTCGGGCAGGATGGATTTTGTATCTATATGAGGGTTAGGAGCTTTGGGGCTTGTCTAGTTTACCTGGAGAAAAGCAGCACAAGCATCCAGACGTGTGTCCTAGATGCAGGCTGCTAAACTGCGATCCCCGCTTCTTGTCTCTTTCAGGTTTTGCCAGTTAGTCCACTATTCATACATCTGCCTCCTGCCCTGTAGTGTCTAAGCTATGCTGTCCCTGCATCAATCGGCACCAGCTTTGTTCCTCTCTTACACCAACAGAAAATTTAATAAATTAAATTATGTGTCTATTATAATGACTGAGCTACCTGGGTCAAATTAAATATGCCGGGAAACCCAAGTAGAAAATTTAAATAAATGAATACATAAATACATAAATAAATACGTAAATAAATAAAGTGTCCCGTTAAGCTAATTACACCACAATAATTGCCTTCCCTCTTTTTCGCTTGCTACTTATAAAATGAACTGTTAGATTCAATGCGTGATGATGAAGACTCACTTTTCAGTCTTCTTGCCTGCAGCTATTATAACAAAGAGAAAGGTGTGAAAAGGCAAGATAAACTAAAGAGCCATCTTCACCCATTCAAGTAAGTTTCTGTTTTGCACATTTGCTGGGATTTAAGGACTATCCTCTGGGCACCTCTGAAAGGCTGCAGAGACTCTCATGTTCTGACTGGCGCTGCTTAGACAAAGTAGATTCGACTAAGAGGACATCTAGTCCAAGAAGCTAAAATTGCAGCCCACACCTTGCCTGTGGACCATGGTGGTACTTTTGGTATCTTTGAGAGGGACTCGGGCTTAGTGCTCCTCTGACTGTGTATGTGCTGTCTGCTGATGTTTGGACAGTGACTGGATGTTACTCCGTGTGTTCCTTCTGTGGACAGAGCCTGGGAGGGTGGGCTCTGCCGTTTAGGGCCGTGTGTTTCATAGAGCAGCCGGCAATCATGTTGGATACTGAGAGTTGGAAGAAGAAACACACATATTTAAAGAATAATAGTAAAATGTGCATGTGAAAGGAACTTAGTATTTCTGCTCTTTCTAGAAAAAAACAAGGAAATAAAAGAAAGAACTGGCTTTCCAAGGCTGTCTTGTAGGATTTATCAAAGAATTTTAGAAATCTCCTGATCCAAGTCATAAAATCCAACCAATCATTGGCTTTATTGCTCCTAGGAAGTTATTTGTCCAAAAGGTGAACCCCCGAATTCATGTCAGCACTTATTTCCATTCCTGTTTACATGTCAATGAGGGGCAAATGTCAATCCTGTTACAGCTCAGTAAAATTCTAAGAGCTTTGTCCATGAGTCTATGTTCACAATTGTTGATTATGTTTTGAAGCCCTCTGTGAAAAATAAAGGCTTTCTATTATTAGGGATCGTTTTATCGTCTGTCTAAATACGTCTGCGATTTATAGCAAACATCCTGTTAAATAGAGAAAGGACCTTCTGGTCATTAAAAATTCCCTTCTTTTATAATAGAGAGGCCGCTCAAGAAGTAGATAGCAAACTGCAACTTTTCAAGGAGAACCGTAGAAAGAAGAAAGAGAGGAAGGAAAAGAAACGCCAGAGGAAGGGGGAGGAGTGCAGCCTTCCCGGCCTCACCTGCTTCACACATGACAACAATCACTGGCAGACGGCCCCCTTCTGGAATCGTAAGTTGCTCCTTCTAAGTGCCATTCACTGCTCCCATGTTAGAGACAGCGACTGTTTACTACAGCTGCTCAGACTGGGAAGCCCACAGCACCAAATCAGCAATCCAGATTCAAGAGAAAAGATTATTTTCTATGCTAGTAACAGGAATCATTTTGTCAACAGTTACTTTTTTCTTGAGAAAAGTCTGTGGATATTTTGTGGGAAAATGCCAAACTTTCACAGGATTTTGTCTTGATGATGTTAATTCACACAGTACCTTATTCCCTGACAGAGTTCTTAGCCAGAAAGACTGCCTATCACTAAATAACTATATAAGTGGATGGACAATCTCACCCCAGAATATTTTGTTGCTCCTTTAGTTCAAGTGCATACTCGAACTATAGCAAAAAGAAGTAAACTCCCCATAAAATGCAGAAAGCGTATTCTATTTATTCTCAGTCTTCTTCACTTCCTACTACAGTGCTTGCAGAAAGAGGACCCCTCCCCACAAACTATTTGGTTTTATGCAGAATTGCTGAGATAGGGAGTCATAACAATGATATACTTTTAGAATAAAAGTTTATCTTTGCTCTAGAGGTCTATGCACAATAGTCATTGAGATCTTATAGAAATAATACAACAAATTCTTATGGCACATCCTCTCACTGAAGGCCTACTATTCCATAGAGTAGCTGAAACATTTAATCTTCTCGTTGAAAGAATCACTAGACACACCCCCAGGTCAGTGTTTTTCAAACCAGGATTTGGAGACTACCCAAAATCCACAGACACTTCTTTATCCATGAGAATTTTCATTTTATATTTTATATTTCTGTTTGGATGCTTCTTGATCTCTGTGTTCACATTTGTATCTTTGTCTTATAGTCACAGGAGGGCTGAGTGAACTCTTTTAATTCATGGCATTAACTTTTAATGTAGTTCCCTACATCAATATGGGGATCTCTGATGGTCATTAGATGATTGGGGGTCTGTGTTCTCCACCAGGTTCCAGACTGAACACTGGAGACAATAATGAGTGAGACACATTTCGTTCTCTGCCTTTATGACACATATTCTAAGAAGGGTACAGAGAGAGAGACAGAGAGGAAGAGGAGGAGGAGGAAGAAATGGAGGAAGGGAGGGAGGGAGGGAAGGAAAGAAAGAATGAAAGAAGGAAGGAAGAAAGAGAAAGAGAAAAAAGAAAGAAAGAAAGAAATCAAATAGCTATCAGTTTTAATATGCATGAAGGATCAAAGTTTTATTTTGAAGGACCCTTTTAGAGAGGGTAGGGATGACGGGCCTTCCTGAAGCGGTGACATTTAAGCAGAAACCTAACAAGAGAAGCAACCACGTGAAGACAGACATTAGTGGGAGGGACAGCAGCCCAGAAGAGTAACAGGAGCAGCACTCTAGAGGGAGTAACAAATGTGTGTGTCCAGGACTGGTAAGCCCCTTTAAAGGTGAAGTGTTGAGGCACAGGAACTGCTAGTTTGCTCATGCCTGGAGGAGGTCCTTCAAACCTCTCTGTCTGCTTCTCCCTGTCTGAGCTGAGTCCATCCTGCCCAACATATCACCTTTTCTTACTTCAGCCACTGCAGAACCTGTGTTTCCCAGAATCCTCTCTTACTCTTTCCAGTCCATTTTACTCAGAGGAATTAGACTCGCCATTTAATGATATCCTAGGGTTTTTTTTTAGCATATCCAACAAAACCCTGTGTATCAGGTACCTGTCCACTGCTGGGCCAGTTTCCTTCCACTCTTGGCCACTTGGGCCAGTCGACTTTTCTTTCTGTCTCAAGATCCTAAGCTCCCTCCCCACCTCAGGGCCTTTGCACGTGTTGCCCCTCTTCCTGGAATTCTCAAGCCCCTACACCACCCCCAGTCCTGTGCCTGCCAGACACCTACTCACCCTTCAGAGTTGAACGCTAATGTCACTTCTTACCAAGATCCTCAGATGAGGTTAAGCCCCTATATACACCAGCAGGCTCTATTTTCCCTCCAGAGGACTGACCGCATTTGTAATTGTACAGTTTTTTTGTGGTTGTCTTTACTTAACATTTGTCTTCCTCACTGGTCTGTAAGTTTCTCAAGATAAGATAGGCCTGTGTGATGCTGTAAGTTCTCATGCAAAGGAGATACTCACTCACTGTTTGGTAAATAAACAAATAAGCAAGCAAACCACCTGGTCCAATATCAAATCAATTTATGTCAGTTCTGCTAACAGAGTACCTGTCCCAGGGTATCACTGCCTTAGTGACATAGCAACATAAAGTGAATGAGCCAAAGAGTCTCCTGACATTAGGGACCTTAATTTCAATGAGTTACTCGACCCTTTCAGGAGCAAAGAGGGCTCTTGCTCTCATCAAATACCAAATAACACTCTTTCTAGCATAAGACATATTCTAGGTCTTCATTACAATAACATTCTAGGACAGTGGCCTTCAGAATTTTTTCATAAGTCACAGCAAAAGCTAGATTTTATAACAGTATTCTATACACATGTGCACACACAAATATATGCATGTGCATGTCTATGTGTATATGAGATAGATATGTATAGAGAGAGAAATTGAAGCTTCAAAAAGTAATGCTCTGTGTGACACACTTTGATATTTTTATCTAGTGAGTCCTTGACATAGTGGCACTCAATAGCATTTTAAAAAATTAGAAAAAAAAATCAAATTCACCCAGAGAAATTAATCTTTAATGCAATAGTCTCTAAGCAATGTTTATTGTGTATCTATATTCATTTTTAAAATGAACATACAGCCTATATTTAATTATGTATATATGTTTCTATGCTAACATAGTAACATGTTCTGTATGTTACACAAATAGTCAAAATAGAAATTAAAAATAAAGGTAAATCAAAGAGTTTTTTAAAAGTTTATAATTCCAGCTATACCTCATTTAAAAAATATTTTTTATTCTCTGTAGGTTCTAAAATATTTTGCTCTCATTCATCAAGTATATTTGCTGGTTGGTTTGATTTTGTTTAATCTCTTACAATATTGTAAGACAAAGTTTCAGTTTATTTTTGACACATGTTGTTAATGACATCTGGATATACAAGATGAGTCAAAGATGTGCCCATTCACTAGGTGTCATTGCTGGCTTGCCAAATAAATCAGGACTTTGGTTTTTTAAAATACTGCCATCAACTTAATATTCAGTATTGTTGAAATTATGCTTTTAAGTTTCAATCCTCTCTGACATTTGTCAATTATTCTTGCAGTATAATCAGCAGATACTGTATTTATGTATTGTATCAAGTGAGTTCAAAGCTCATTTACATTTTATTTAGATTTCTACACAGATTAGAAAATTCTGATTCCCTGGTTTACATGAATGTAAATGAGCTAAATGCTCACATAAACTCTAAAACAGCATAGAGCACTTTCAATGAAAAATCATATGATGATGAAAATATTACCAGTTATCTGCTTTTAAGATGTTGTCTTTTCTTTTGGAAAGTCATGTATAGGGGGAGGAAGGCTAGCGTTTGGATAATACTGTGTCACTGTAGGGTCGTCAGTTGCAACAAATGTACTACAAGGTCCTCCAGGAGAATGTGGATGGGGCGGGGGTTGTACATCTGTCAAGACAGAGAGTGTAGAGGACTTCCCTGGACCTTGTGCTCAATTTTACTGTGAACCTAAAACTGCGTAAAAACAGAACCTATTAAAATAAAATGGTTTTTTAAAACCATTTCTTCCTCATTCTTTAAAACATCCCTTTTAGCTTAAGGGAATTGTCTTCATGTAATGAATACCACTTAGGACAGTATCATGGAGTAGTTGAGAGCAAACCTAGCTAGACCCACCAGTGTTGTCATCTGTCAGCTGTGTGACCCTGGGCAAATTATTTAGCACCTCCTGTGCCTTCATTTTATCATCTGTAAAATGGGCATAATATTGCTCTCTGCCTCATAACGTCATTTTACGGAGTTAATACATACAAAATACATAATATATAATGGCTGCTCATTAAGGGTACTAGTCTAATTATTTTAAAAATATTTACTAGACAGTATTTTTCTGAAATTTAGTTATTATGGGAAAGATCAGTTAATTTGGAATCTTTGCCATTTTGCAAAAGAGGTGCTGAAGATTTGTTTGTTTTTTTTAATTTGATATTTCTTTTACATATAAAATAACCAGTGAACCTCCGTGTGGTGCAAAAGATGTTCACGGTCAAGACTCATCTCATATTAAAGTGTTTAGAGATTGTATATAAATTGCATCAGCTCTAACCCTACTTAGCTGGGCTCAAGCCTTCTCCAAACCCCACCTACACACCATTTGTGACATGTGACCATTTGATATACAGAAAAGCAAGGGTATTTCTGCTGAATGACCATTTTTCCTTTATAAAATATTAAAAATAACCACACATAGATGTGTTGATATTTTCCTGCCCATTTTCCAGTCACTCACCGTCACCTAACAGTTGCAAACTGCTGATGAGCCTGACCGTCACCATAGCCTTTCAAGCTATAGTCACTACCACAGGTGGCTGCTGCGGCTGGTGGTTTATTTTTCCATTTTCACTTAGTCTCAAAGTAAATTGGCAGAGAGAGAGGGAAACTTTAGCTGTTTTCAACGTCTAACAACATAGTGTAAACAAGACAGAAAATGTGAACCACACAGTAGAAAGATGAGGAAATATTGGACTGACTGTCCTGCCTTCATTTCTTCATTCTCTCTGTTTGTTTTTCTTGTTTTACCAACAGTGGGATCTTTCTGTGCTTGCACAAGTTCTAACAATAACACCTACTGGTGTTTGCGTACAGTTAATGAGACACATAATTTCCTTTTCTGTGAGTTCGCCACTGGCTTTTTGGAGTATTTTGATATGAATACAGATCCTTATCAGGTAAGTCAATATGTTTTCAACTTACAAAAGTTGTTGAAAATATAATAATTAGAACATGAGCTTAAATATATTCTCCTGGCCTCTTCATCCCCAGCTCACAAATACAGTACATACAGTCGAACGGGGTATTTTGAATCAGTTACATGTTCAACTCATGGAACTCAGAAGTTGTCAAGGATATAAACAGTGCAACCCAAGACCGAAGGGCCTTGAAGTTGGTAAGTGAAAAAAAAATTTCCTCTATTACCTGGAAAATTATCTATGTTATCAAATTTTCTGCCTTGGAAAAATGTGTATACATAGAAAGTTTCTCTGATACTGATATTTACAGGAAAAACTTGCCAGGCAATATCAAACATACTTTGTTCTCAAAGTTTAGCTCTGGGTGTATTCGTGAAAACTTCAGTGCACCACAACTTGGTAAATTCTGTCATTCCAATCTCTCCCACAGCTCTCTTCTTTATGTAAACCTCAATTCCTGATGGACGCATCCATTGGAAAATGGGATGAAAGCTTTGGGGGTTTATTTGTTATTGCTGCCAACAGTCATAAGCTATAGTTTAGATCAACCAGGATATCCTATTTTTTAATGAAAATTTGGACTAAAACACAGAATGCCCTATTTCTGCTTATCGTGGTTTGGAGCTCTCGCAGTTGGCTTCCTGCCCATGACACAGTGAATTAGATTTCTTTTGACAATATTTCCCATCTGAAACTAGAGCTATCTGAGCTAGTCATTGTCTTGGGATGTAAACATAAGAGGACCGGTATAGAATCAGCCAGATGTTCCCTCCTTGGTCTGCAGGCTTAGACAAACTTACTTCTCTGTCTCATGGGGATGCAGGTTTTTTCAGTGTCAGTCCCAGTACTTTCCGAGTTAGTGAGAATGCTTGTTTTCTCAGGTTCTTAGAGAAAGGTAAGTACCAACTACCCGTAGAAGAAAGGAGAAAGAGCAGAAGCTGGCAAGGGCCTTGGCTTCAGTATAACATGTCAGCTCCTCAAGGGTGATGAGCTGGACTCCCAAGCAGTGGGAAGCAGTCTGCAGGAACTCTTTGTGATCCAACTGAGCTTTCTCACTGTCCGGAAGAGCCTGTATCTCTGTGACTCCCATGCTGAGACACTATCACCAACAATGAAAGGAGCTGACTCTCTGGGGGGAGCGGGCGGGGCGGGGGGGCTTGGACATGAAGGGAGGGGTATTCCCCAGATGATCATCATCACCACCTGTCATTTCCATCATGGTAGGATCCTGAAGGGTTTCAAGCTATATGAGTCTCATAAAAAATTGTAAGTCCTGTGAGAGAGGTCCCTCTCAGCTGTCTGTCAACACTTCTCAGTGAACACCTTCATGGAATTTGTTGCCAGCCAGTCTTGACTTGAAAAATAGGTCTTTTGGTCACTGACTCCACTCAATTCATATGTTTCAGATATCCTGCTTATCTGTTGACCTTTTTCTCAAATCTTACCCCCCACCCCAAATAAAAGCCCACTAAAACCTGAAAACTTAACCAACTATTCAAGGTGGTAGAAATATTACACCCAGCTATTTCTGCCCCCAAAGAACATAGCAGTCACTGGTGATGACATAGTAACTCTGCTTAGCAGCATCTGACAGACTCTAATGACGAAAGAAACACCAAGTGGAGCCAGTTACACTTCAGGAAATCCTGCCCACCTTCTAGACTATTCCAAAGAGAGATTATTGGCCATTTTTCAAGTGTTTTATCTAAAAATAGCCAATATTTAGCTTTTACTGAGACTTGCATGAACTTCTGGAAGCACTTTCTAAAATGGGATTTCCGGTCTTATCCCCACCTAATTTTCATGTGAACTCATGTATTTTACCTGAAACCATTTCATTTAGAGATTTCAATCCTCATTTTGAATCTGTCTAGTAAAAAACTCTGTTGAACTTCAACACTGTCTCTATTTAACACAGTATGTTTCTTTTTAGGATTTAGATGCTGTACATGGAAACCTATGTAGTAGTAAATGGTTTTATGAGTTTTAAAGCTAACATAAATTACTCTTGTATTTTCCTATATCAGGAAATAAAGATGGAGGAAGCTATGACCTACACAGGTATTCACCTTTTTTATTCTCCCCAGCAGCCTCTTTCCCAATAATTGCATGATCCAGCCATTTCAGTTAATTTCTGTTTCTTGCCATGTTGTACAGAGCATAGCTTGGGGTGCATGCATGTTCTAACAACATTCTCTACCATATGTGTCATTGGTTACAGATCTGTCATTTTGCTTTTAAATCAGTTCACTGCCACAAAATATCTCTCAGAGCATTTCCTCATTCTCATGCTTGTTTGCTTGTTGGATGATGCTTTTAAGTATGAAATAATATGAAAGGGGAAAGAAACAGAAGGACCTTTGGGAGCCCCTGGGAAGAGGATGGGAGAGTTATTTTCCTTGTGTTTATGTGTTGATTTGGTAGCGAGGCTTCATGGAAGATAGTTGACATTTTTATGAAATATAACATCTAAGTCACAAAAGGAGTAATGGGAATGTAAAGAGTACTCTAAAGCAGAAGTTAGAGGAAATACAAGGTGTGTCCTTGTTAACACTCCATACTTACTAACTTGGTGGTGAAAAGCACTGGTGATGCAATTTGGAAGGCACTGCCGGGTGGTGGTGATTGAAGAGAAGGTACTGAATGTTGGGGATGGGGTAAATAGTCAATTCATTCAGAAAAGACTTGACATAACATGGAAAAATTAGTGCCTGACACAAAAACTTCATAAACAGCTTCAGTCCGGTCATCTTCCCCACTTCCAACCCCCATCCATCTTTCTTACCTCACTGTGCTTTGGAGGGTGACCCAGACACCTGTTGGCTGTGTCAGTCCTTGCTAATTTCCTATCTCAACATAGAGCTCAGGTGGGTCTATCAGAAACATGCCTTGAAGGCCAGGAGGGAACTGTTCTTACCACTCTGCTGGGGGAAACCAAGGCATGGATGTGTCAGCACCCATCCACTTAGGAGATAATCTTCCCTGAAAGAAACAAGGACATGGTGCCTTCCATACTGATGTTGTCTCAGAGAAACCGTAGAATATTGCCATGCAGAGTGCCCCGTTTGCCCCTCTGCCACCCCTCCTGCCTCCTGAACTCTGGCCTCAGATTCCTCCTTTTAGAGGGCAGCTCACTGGTCTGATAAAAAAGCTAAATAGCTGTGGGAAAGGAGGTGGGGAAGATGTAAGCAAAGAAAACAAAGGAAACTAGACTTCTGAGGATACCTGATAACCATTTATATATCTCTTTTTTTTTCTCTTCTCTTGTCTTTCACCTTCCTTTCCTTTCCTCACTCTGCCTCCACCCTGACCCTGCGTCACCCCTAGCCCACGTAAGGCAGAGCAGAAGAACCCACTCCTAAGCTGGTCTCACCCAGGCTATGGGCTGACGAGGTAATGTCCCACACACCAGCACCGTTTACCTGCTTCCCGGGGGTCACATGAAGACATTTCTAAAGTGTGACATTTTAAATGGACCTAACACTGAATATTGACTTTACAGTTATTTTATCAGGCACTCAGCTTTACAGCTAACGGATTTTCCGTCTGGCCTTCTTTTATTTCTGTCAGGAAAGTGGTAAAAGGATATTAACAGGTTATTTAAGGCATAGGCCTGGTCAGAGCTGAATCAGATGTATTCTCCATTGAGTCATCCCTGGAGATGAAGAATGTTTAACTGAACTCCAGTCAGACTGAAATGGCAAGCATCTGATCCCTGTCACCACCACTGAACGGGCCTAATTAATCATTTCTGAGGTCATGTTGACACCTGCCCGGTGCCGTTAACTATTGAGGGAATCTCTGTCTCTGATGACGTGGCCATTGAAGGCATGCATGCTAAGGGACCCAGTGTGTTCTGTTGCTTTTTGGCTTATAAATTCCTTACCCAAGGACAAATCTAAGGATACTCTATAACAAGGTGACTGGCCTTTTCTGACTCCACCATCGTCATCCAGGAGACTAGCTCTCATTCAGTTGACACCCATGTGGAGGCAGGAAGTCACGAAACAGTGTAACAGAACATTTGCCTATCACACCTGGGGACTCACGTGCAGTATTTGTTACCTGCTTGTTATATCACGTTGAGTTGAAAAGGATCTGATGTAGAACAAGATACCATATGTGTGAAATTGCCAGGAAAAAAATACCTGGAAAAACCAGGGGAAAAAAAGGAATTTACCAGTTGGTACCGCTTAAGGGATTTTAGAAAACTTATTCTTGAAAATTTTGATTTTTTTTTTAGAAAATGAATTTAAATACCTCTTAATTATAAAATCTTATTATTAAAAGTGTTTGAGAAAACTGTTAACAACTAAGCCTGAAGAATTCAAAATTTAACAATTCACCAGAATAGTTTAGAAAATGTATTCTGTACAAGATTGAATAAGAGGTTTTTTTTTTTTTAACTGCCTTAACTTCATAGATTTTCAAAGCCATATTCTTAACACACATTTAGAAAGTCTTCAAAAAGCACATCTATTTGCTACCAACTTTGTTTAGGTTTTGTTTTTCACTGTGGTATGTGCATGAGGCAGGGGCAGCTGAAATGCTTTGCTGACTCACACTGGTCATTTTCCAGTTTGGACAAGTTGAGAGTAGAGTAAAAACACAGCTCAGCAAGTGGCCCCCGTGACTCAAGAAATAAGTTTTGGCTTGAGTTGAAAGCAATAATTTCTGTGTTGCAATATCGACTAGGATCAACAGGTTGACGGGGTGGTGATTTTTCCCATTGCCTATGAAAACTGATACTGCTGTCCTTTGATGTCCAAGAAGAACTGCTGGTGGCCATGGTGTGCATTCAGTGACTACATGGGGCAACCAGTTGGTTCTTGGCAGCCTAGTCCTTGTAGGGCTGCTTCCTGACCCTTCTGTTCCACTCCCTGCAGGCCAGCAGGCCACAGTATGCTCCACCCTCAGCAACCATGCCTCTGTCCACATTGCTTTTGCTTTTCTTCATTCATCTTCCCCTGTAGCTGCAGTGCATGCCTTGCAGATGAACATGACTAATGTAGCTGTGTGTTGGAAACTGTGGTTAGAGCATGGATGCTGGAGCCAGGCCACTTTGGGTTCAAATCGCAGCCCCGTTTGTGAGAAGCAGAGAACAATCCAGCTTGTAGCAAGCCCCAATAAGGATAGATGTTAATAGTAAATGTAATATGCAATGCAAAGCATTTACATGAAAGAAACTATGTGAAAGGGACTAGAAAGTGATATTATAATTCCAAAGAATGCTATTACGTTTTATAAGAAATATATAAAACATGACTTCATCGGTCATCATATCCACCTTCATTCACTGGTAGTAAACCCAGAGTTCAGTACACAGATCCATTTTCTGAATGTTCTGAACCACTTGAGATCAAGAGAAAAAGCCGTCTTTACTGTCCTGCCCTATGTTGTTCTAAAGAAACTCCCCTTGGTGCTCTTCCCTCTGTGGTCTCAGGAATTCATAGAACTTGCTCTTACTTTTCTAAAGTGTTTCTATTCCAAGTTTCTTGAGCCCGGTGTTTGCATAGCTCTTCAGGTCATTCCCAGACTGAAGAGTGGAAGTTACCTTTAGTTGACTTCAGTGTATAGAAGGGAAATGCAAAAAAAGTCATTCTCTTTTATCTATTCAACAAATAAAGAGAGAAGGGGAGAATCTCAATGACCAATGACCATTTCAATGCAAGAGGCTGCCTTGAGGGAGAGTATAGTCAAGTATTCTAATTATACTATAGAATCAAAGTGCTATAACAGGAGACCTGTTGCAGTGTGTGCCATGTGAGGACCTGTAACACAACCCCAAGGAGCCAGAAGAAAGGTTATTAAGGAGGTGGCATTTATGCTGCACACGGAAGGCAACTGGAATAACTTAGACATAGGACAGCAAAACATGAGTCAATCTGACTAGAAAGGACAGTTTATGCAAGAACAAGAATAATTAGGAGATAAGATCTGTTCAATGAATGTACAGATGAAAGAGAGTGATGAGCTAAAGAGGTAAAAAGAGCCTACTTTATGAAGTATTATACATAAGGTCACCATATATGTTATATTCCAAACATAGAATAATGAAAATGTATATATTTTTAAAATTTTCTTATTTATGTTCTATTGGGTTATAGTACTATGTAAGTTTCAGGAGAGTAGATTCATACCTTGATCAATGTGTATGTCTACCACAAGAGTGCTAGAGCCATTCACCAATATCAGTTTGACCACCTCTATCAATTATTCCCTTCTCCCTGTTCCCTCCCCTCCCCTCTGGTAACCACCATTTTGATTTCTGGGACTAAGTATTTTTGTTGTGTTTTATTAATTTGTTTGCTTTGTTTATTTATATTCCACATATGAATAAGATCACCCAGTGTTTTTCTTTTTCTTTCTGACTTATTTTCCTTGGCTGAATCATCTTAAGTTTCATCCATGTTATCACAAAAGGCAAGGTTTCATCTTTTTTTATAGCTGAGTAGTATTCCATTGTGTATATGCATCACATCTTCTTAATCCAGTTATCCAAACATTGATGGACATTTAGATTCAATCCATGTCTTTGCTGTTGTGAATCATGCTGTTGTAAACCTAGGGTGCAAATATCTTCTTGAATTTGTGTTTTGACATTCTTTGGATAAATTCCTAGAAGTGATATTACTGGATCACATGGTAGTTCTATTTTTAATTATTGTGAAGAATCTCTATGCTGTTTTCAGAAGAGGTTGTACTAATTTACATGCCCACCAAAAGTGTAAGAAAGTTTCTTTTCTCCATATTCTTGCCAATATTTATTATTTCCAGTCTTCTTGATATAGGTCATTTTTATAGATATAAGATCATATCTCATTGTGGTTTTGATTTAAATTTCTCTAATAATAAATGATGTTGAACATTTTTTCATGTGTCTGTTGACCATTTGCATGTCTTCTTTGGAGAGATGTCTGTTCAGGACTTCTATTCAGTTTTTTATTGGATTGTTGTTTTGTTGTTGGAGTATTTTATTTCTTTATATATATTGGATATTAACCCCTTGTTGAATATATAATATTAAAATATCTTCTCTTAATCAGTAGGTTACCTTTTTGTTTTTGTGGTGGTTTCATTTGCTGTACAGAGCTTTTAGTTTTGATGTAGTCCTATTCATTTATCTTTGTCTTTGTTTCTCTTGCCATTAAAGATGAGTTTCCAAGGACATCTCTGAGGTTGATACAAAATATTTCACGTATGTGTTCTTCTATGTATTTTATGTTTTCAGGTCTTACATTCAGGTCGTTAATTAATTTTATATAAGGCATTAAATAGTGAGCTAGTTTCTTGTGTTTTGTTTTGCTTTGTTTGTTGTTTGAGTTTTTGTGATTTTTGTTTGTTTGTTTACTTGGCTGTCTTAAGAGACTTTTCTTTCTCCAATATATGCTCTTGATTCCTTTCTCATAAATTAACATAATTAATATAAATATAAATTTGTGGTTTTATTTTAGGGCTCTCAATTTTATTCTATTGTTCTGTGTCTGTTTTTATTCTAATATTATACTTTTTTATTATAATCATTTTGTAGTATAGTCAAAAATTGCCAAGTATGATATCTCAATTTTTCTTTTTTTTCCTATATATATAAAATTATATAAATGTTGATATATGGGTTTACTAAGCAATGAGTTAGTAGGTCTATCAAATAATCAGGTTTTAAAACTATTTTCTAAGATAAAATTCTGGACAAATGCGAAACTGAACAAGATGCCAGTATAACAGACATAATCTCAGAATATCCTGGCAACATACTCAATTTGAACACCTTACTTATACACTGTATCAGAATATTTATTTTTATTCTGCAAGCAATAGGGGTTTATTTAAGAGAGTTAAACTGGAAGAAATAATATGAGAGCATTTGGGTTGATCAGATTAGGTCTATAAATTGTTGTAAGAATGGTGTTATGGGTCAGATTGGGCTCAAGTTCAGCTTCATTGCCTCCCAGTTTGTGTACCATTTACTAATAAGATTACATAGCTTAGTATTTATTTCAGCACTCTCCTAAATATTTTGCATACATTTAACTATCACAATAACTTTGTGAGGTCAATACTATGATTATCTGCATAGGAGAAAATGGACTCACAGTGAGACTAAGTAACCATCCCAAGAGTATACTGCTGATAAATAAATGGTGGAAGTAGGAATCGAGTCATGATGTCTGGTTCTAGCATGTGTTTTTAATCTCTTCACTATACTCTTGGGCAATTTATTTAATTCTTTATGGTAATTTTCTTACCTGTACAAATTTAATAATGCATAAGGATCACGTGAGACAATACCTGAAAAGCACTAAAGACAAGTAAGTCCTGAGCTTTTTAGTCTGAGATTGACGTTTGAAAACAAATTTGAATAGTGAGCGATATATTATTTCAAAGAGCCATTGAATTTTGAAGGGCCTTTACTTTCATGTTAATGGGTAATAAAATTAGCAGTTTTATTACATATTAACTAGAAATAGGGAAGATTACATGAGTTTACCCCAATAAGCAGGTATGAGAAATCAATCATTGACTCTGCAAAGTTTTTCATCTATTATAAGTGATATATCTTACATTTATTTATATTTCTATACTGCTTTTTAATTGAATATAGTTTTTTGTAAAATAAGTAGGTATTCATGCAACTTATCACTAAAATTATGTAGATTAATTATGTTGAGTAATTATGAAGATTAAGCATAACAAATGTAAAAAAATAGATATTTATGATTAGCTTTTTGTTATTATGGAGGACATCAACTCAAAGTCTCTGAAATTTCAAAGCCCAAATCAAATTTTTTTCAGTCTAAAACATGTTGTGTTTCAAGTACCATGAGAATCACCCATGATGTACACTGATTTGGGCCAAAATGTTGGAAAACTGTGCCTTCAGATAAACAGGAAGAGAACAAAGAAAAATATGGAAAGAGTCTCTGAGAGTGAAACACATGTATGTGTACAGATTCTCTGTTCAGGCTTTCTCAGCGTTGAAAGGTAAATTAACGCCTTCAGAACTGATAGTTGGGAGAAGAGCCTTATTAATTAAAATATCCTGCCAGTTAGCAGCAATCAACAAAACTCTAATGCTTTAGGAATTTCCCTTTGAACTTGAAATGGTAAGCACCTGGACAGGTGAAATTCAAAGTTTGCCCTTGAACACGTACCAGAATCATCTACAAATAGTAATAGAAGGGCACACGGTATTGAGAAACCACAGAAAAGGGGAAAAGGAAGGTCAAGAAAGACTTTGTGCAGGGGATGATGCCCAAATTTAATATTTTTTTTCTTCTCCCCGCCAAGATCTCGAATGTAGGTACTTGGGCTTTTACATGGTCTGCACTTTAGCTACTGAGTCACAAGGGTACACCCAAATTTAATGTTGAAGCCTGAGAGCAGACCAGGATAAAAAAAAAGGCAGGGAAGCACATTCTAGGAATAAATACAAGTGCTGAAGAGGGAGATTCCCTGCTGCTTTCAGGAAATTATACATTGTTCCGGGCGGTTAGGGCAGGGGTGACGTGAGGAACAGAAAAAGAAGAAACTGAGGAAGTCAGTAGGAGTCAAGCAGTCACTGTAGGGACATTTCTTCTGTTTCCGTGACATCAGTAGCTCTGGTTGTATGTAACACTGCTCCAGAAAGAGTTAAAAATCCAAGCATAGGTCATCTTTAAGTTGTCTATTTGTATCATACTGCATGAAATTGCCTCTTCACATTTCAAAGTAAATATGTGGCATTCAGGAAGCAAAGTGACTCACATTAAGACCTGCATGTTCTTTTGAATGTCCCTTAGTGACCGTAAAACATTTCTATGTCCAAGTTTGAATGAGAATTACCTGTAACTTGAAATTATCTACATTTATTCCCAATTCACCTTTTGGAACAAACGGATCCACAACTTTTTTTTCCTGCATAAAAATTGATGAGATGATGAGGACTGGAAGAAACCAGGACAGTCACGTGGAAAATTTAGGTTCTAATGTGTAATAAGTATTTTAACTTTATGTTTTAGCCTAATCGTACAGGAAATTTGTAAGAGTAGTTCCAAGAAAATTTACTCCACTTGCCTTATTCTTTTCTCTTGTTCTCTCTTTCCTCTACACACACACATACAAACATGCAAGCATTATAAATACACACCCCTCTTTTTTACCACTGAATCATTTGTAATTAATTTGCAGACATCATACCCCTTTATATATAAATACTTAAGCATGTATTTCCTAAGAACAAAAGCATTTTCTTATATAACTGCTGTACATTTATCAAAAGCAGGCAATTAACATTGCTGCAATACTATTATCTAACCCACAGTCCATTTTCAAATCTTGCCAATTGTCCCCCAAATGTTATATTTATAGTCTTGTATATTCCTGCTGTGGGATCCAATCCAGAGTCACACAATGCAGAGTATTGTCATGTCTTTTAGGTCTCCTTCCATATGGACTAGTTCTTTACTTTTTCATTGTTCTCATAACATTCTAAAGCTTAAGGCCATTTACTTTTCAAAATGCTCTTCAATTAGGTTTTATCTGATATTTTGTTCATGATTGTACTGAAGTTGTGGATTTGGGGCAGGAATACCAAAAAGCAATACCACTTGGAATATTTTACCAGAAGCTCTATGACATCTATTTGGGGCAATGACCATTGATTGCTTGAATAAAGTAGTCTTTGCTGAGTTTATTCACTATAAATTTACTTTATTTTTTAAATTAATAAGTAATTGTCCATTAGTTTTTGCAGGAATTAATAATTCCTATGTAAATCGTTATCATGATCACTACACAGTGGTGATTATTTTTCTCTCACTCCTGCTACATCTCTTATGTGGTATTACACCATAGAGAAGAGATTTCCTTTTCTCCTATTCATTCATTTATATGCTTATGGGCTCATGGGCACTCATTTTATTCCATGGATATTCTTTTGCTACCAGTATTTATTTTATTCATCAGTGTGTTCCAGATTTGGCCAATGGTGTCCCCTCTGGTGATTTCTGTGTCCTATTGGCAAATCCCTGAAATCTTTTGAGCACTTTATTGCTTTCTGATTGAGCAATATATTCCAGGTTCATACTGTATTTTTATAGTTCCACATCTGGAATCAACTATTTCTCTAAATTTCCCCAGTTCCTTGTTAAGTGGGAAAATGCCATTTGACACCAAGATCGGGATTTGAGTTATATAAAATTGCAGTGGAGGTGTTTTCGTATATAGACTCTTTTGATGGAGAGGGTTCAAATATACACACATATATATAAACATCTATCCCTATATCTACAGATACAGAGATACACATGGATATAGTTATCTCAACATGTTAAAAAATGTTTATACCTCTAAACCATGGATTAACTCATTTGTTAAATGCCTTAGTAAGAACATATGGAAAGAAATACTGGAATTGCTAAATCATACTCTAACCAAAAGAACTCCAATTGGAGTTCAATATAGTGCTCAGGTCTTTCTGTTTTTAGAATGAGAGAAAATAGTACTGTGTTCAGTTACTTGGGTTACTTGAATTAGTTCCCCCTCATAGTGGCTATGTTAATAATTTGACACAGAATAAAGTTTGTATTTCATTTTAGGTTCTTTTTCCCCTTATTATTAATTTGATTTTGTGTTTTAGTATGTAATGCACTAACATGTTCCAAAAGTTCATCCACAAAACACATAGCCAGAGAAACGTTACACCTTCTCACACTCTTCCCACCCATGCACAGTAGGTTACTAGTCTCATCAGTTTCTGCTTTGCTTTTATGTTTCTTATTTGCAATAAGCAGATGGTGTACTTTTTATTTTCCTACTTTTTACACAAAAGGTAATATACTATCTATACTATGTATTATAGTTTACTTTCTTTTTTACTTTAAATATTATTTTCATGGTAAAAATATCCATTCTATCACTTCATAGACATCTTTCCATTCTCTATGCACCATTTCATAGTACTCCATTGTATGGATATACCATAAACACTCTTCAACCACTCTTTTATGTACGGGTACTCATATTGTGCAGTTACAAATAGATATGCAATAAAAAGCTTTAGGCAAATTTCATATTGTTGGGTCTATCATCAGAATAAACTCCTAGCCATGGGATTACTTGGGTCTATAGGTAAATGTATACAGGGATGTATTAAGTATTGCTAGAGTCCTCTCCATATGATTGTACCATTTTGCATTTGCATCATCGAGATCTAAGAGGTTTTTCTTTGAATAGTTGTCAAGTTTTTTAATGTTTTTTCCAATGAGGAAGAAAGAGTATCTCAATATAGCTTGAATTGTATTGCTCTTAAGAGTAAAGTTTAACATGTTCTTGAAAGTATAAGGGCCATTTTAATTATTTTTGTTGGTTATCTATTTTCTGCTCATTATTCTATCTGATTTTTTTTAAAGAATTGTCAGAAAGAATAAATACTTTTTATAATTCTGAGTCTTCTAACCAAAAACAGAAGATATCTTTCCATTTGGTCAAGTATAGTTCTGAGTGTTTCAGGAGATTTTTTTTTTTTAAAGGAAAGGTGCAGACAGGAATGAAGGCAAGTAAACAGGCAGGCAGGAAGAGAAAGGAGGAAGAAGTATTCATTTTATTTAATTGTTCATCCTGGCTGTCCATCTTCCCCATCCCCCCTGCCCCCACCCCATTTCACCCTCTCCAAGTCACATATCCAGGTCCTTGGAATGTAAGTGAACTACACCTGCCAGAGGCAGCAGTATTTAACTGTTAAAACACCAGTGCGCACCTCAGAAGCTTTTTAAAGTATTTTCTTACAGGGTTTGTACAGTCCTTGTTAAGAGTTTTCATAAGTGGTATATCTTGTGTACTGCTGTAAATAGGGTTTTCTCCATCTTTAGAAGCTCTACTGAACATTGTGTATGTAAAGATTATTGGTTTCTTTATATTAATTTTATATCCTGCTTCTTTTTAATTTTTATCTTTCAGTTAATTTTATCATTGATTCTCTTAGATTTTCCAAACACACTATGATACAAATTGCAAATATAGTTTTACTTTTTTCCCAATCCCTGTCTCTAATTGATTTATCTTGTCTGATTGAATAATTGAACTAATAATTCCAGGATAACATTATCTTGTTTCTGATCTTGGTAAAAATGCTTTTAGATTTTCTCCATTACGTGAAAGATAAGCTTTAGGGCATATATATTATTTATCATGTTAAAGAAGTAGCCATTGATTTTCTTTTAGCATTTTCATCATTAATAATGTTGAATTTGTCAAAAGTCTTTTTTAGCCTCTATGCAGATGCTCAAATAAGTTTTCCTTTAGATTCACTAATATATTTGTAACTGAATTTGCTAAGAATGAACCAACCTTTCATTCCTAGAATAAATTTCACTGCATTATTGTGTGTTGTTTTCTTAATACAATATTGAATTCTCTTCACTAATATTTAAGATTTCTGTATCATATTCATAAGTGATACCAGTCTCCAATTTTCTCTTTGTATTAGCATTATATTTTTGAATACTGCAGTACTTTCCTATGTTGTTGTATCAACTTATCACAGTGCTTTAAAACAACACAAATTTATTCTCTTACACTTCTAGTGGTCAGAAATCTGAAGTGGGTCTTACAAGGCTAAAATTAACTTATTAACAGATCTTTGGTGTTTTTCCTGGGGGCTCTATTGGAGAACCCATGTCCTTGCCTTTCCCAAGCTTCTAGCCACTACCTGCATACTTTGTTTATATCCCTTTCCTCCATCTTCAAAGCCAGCAACGTTACATCTTCAAATCTCAGTGTATGCGCGCACATGTGTGTGTTTGTGTGTACATGTGCGCGCACATTTCTCTCTGACCCCGTGCTTCCAGGATCACGTTCTCTCTGACTCTCCTGCCTCCTATTCCCTAAAAAGGACCTTTGTGATCACATCGGGCCCACCTAGATACTCCAGGATAATCTCCCCATTTAAGATCCAGAATTAAAGCACATCTGCAAAGTCCATTTGCTATAAACCGCAGTTTCCAGGGATTAGATCATGAACATTCTGGGGGGAATGGGAGATAGGTCCTCTATTCTGCCTGCCATAATTGATAATGTTATATTTGCTTCATAAAAAAAGAGTTTGGAAGTTGTTTTTGTGTTTGTGGGGGTCCGTCCCCCTCCCGCTATGCTCTGGAACAGTTTGTATAACACTTAATATTTTCTTTCTTGAATGTTTGATAAAATTCTGTGAAACCATATGAACCTGATGCCTCTTGGTAGAGTAGTTTTTAATTACTTTCTTTGGAAATTGTTCTATTTAAGGCTTTATATTTGGGGGGTCAATTTTGATAAGCTATGTTTCTAGAAAGTCGTTTCATCTAGTTTTTCAATTTATTTTGATTTGAGGTCTGCAAAGTAGTCTCTTGTGTTTTGAGTTTTATATATTTCAATGGTTATTTCTCTCTTGTCATTTTCTATTTTGTATGTTTGAACTTTCTCTGCATTTTCTTGATTAGGTTAGTGATTATCTGTTTTGATATTTTTTTTAAGGAACTAGGATTTTAATTTATTTACTAAATATGTCATACTTCTGTTCTCTACCATATTTGTTTCTTTCATTTTACCTTTATAATTTTTTTCCTTGTGCTTTCTTTTAATTTACATTGTTCTATTCTCCAGTTTTTTGAGTTTAGGGTTCAACTCATTTATTTTATGTGTAAGGCTATGAATTGCCTTCTAAGTACTATTTAAATGCATCAAAGTTCTAAATGTAATGTTTTTTATTGTCATTATTTTAAAGACATTCTGTAATTTTAGATTTGTACCTTTTTCATCAGATGTTTAATAGAAGATTTGACCATTTCCAGGTGAAAAGGCTTTCCTGGTGTTTTAATTGTATTAATTTCCAGTTTTATTGTATTGTTTCAGAGTATTTATAATATTTCTACTTTATGCAACTTAGTGATGCATTCTTTGTAACCTTATAATCATAGTATGTGAATTTCTGTGTGTGTTTGAGGTTTAACCTCCAGTCTCAGAGAATACTGTTCAATAAATATCCCTGAGAACTACCTGATTATGTGTTTAAGTCTTTCACAGTCTTCTTTATTTTAAATCATTTGACCTGTCTTGGATTGAATATCTCCTCTTATTATGTTTCTGTGTATTTCTCATAGTATCTTCTTTTGATAGCTGCTGCTTTTTTATAAAGATGGTCAATCTTCCCCCAACCTTTGGAATTCAGTATTTTAGCCCCATTGGTTATCTTTGAACTTATGCATTTTTAATGCTCTTAGTTCCTGTTTCTTATTTAATTTTTTATTATCCAATTGGTTGGTTTTTACTGACATTCTTTGACTCCTATTGCTTGAATTTTACTCAGTGAGCATATTTTCTTTCCACTTTTCTATTTATCTTCCCACATTTAGTTGCATTGTTTCTGCTTTGCCATATAAAATGTATGTGTGTATCTATATTTTATATATGTATATTTATTTTATTATATATACATATACACACGTGCGCACACACATACATATATATATATATATACACATGCACATACTGTACACAAAAGGAAGAAAGTCAGGCAGAACGAAAGCAGGCAGGCAGGCAGGCAGGCAGGAGGAAAGAAGAAGAAGAAACATTTTGTTTGTTTCATCTGGTCTTCCCTCAACCCCCAGCCAAGGTCCTTGGTCTGAATTTACATGGTCCGCACTCCACTCCAGCTGCCGGCTCAGCTACCTGAATTATGAAGACATGCTACCATATACATCTTTTTTCACCTTCTCTGCCTTTGTTTGAGTCCTAAGTCTGATAAATGCGTTAAAAACTCAGTCTTAATCCTTTTATTGAAGTTACTCCCCCAAAATTTCTTGGTTTGATGAAACTCGTCTTATAGCAGACTTTTCAAGAAGAGCTGATCGGTATAGTTTCTCCTGTATTCTTATTCAAAACTGCTTTTCTCTAGCCTTGATACTTGGAGGAGAACTTGTCTGGATATAAGAACCTTGGTTCATAGTCTTAATTTCTGATTTAAGGTGGTTTTCATGTTCTCAATGCTTGATTAAGAATAATTATTCATTCAACAGTGTTGTGTTGTGGGTTGTTTTTTTTTTTTTTTACTCTATGGCTTATTTTGTCAAGGACATTTTCATAAGGTGATGAATTTTTTTAGTTATAATTTCTTCTTTTATAATGATTTTGTATAAATTTAGTCCTTATTAATTTCATGGATTTGAAGTAATTACAGTATTTTCAGGTTGAAAGTTATTCCAGTGATAGTTTCAAACAATTCTTGGATCCATCCTTACTTCCTTTTCTCTCTTAGAGTCCTTTTCTGTACTTTTTCCCCAGGACTTGTGCCCAAAGTCTGTCTTACAGCTCTACTGGAATTTGGTACTAACTTTTTTTTTAACTTACAGGTGATTAGAAGATTACAGAATTTTCTACCATCTAGTTATACTTGAGGGTGTGGGTTTTGTGTAGCTTTATGTATTCTTCCTGCTGATCTGTATTGCTTTGTGGACAGTTCATTGCATTAATCTAGGCCACGTCTTTATAAGTGGTATTTTGGCACAACTAGACAAAAGATAGTTTTCTGTAGGACTGTTATCATTTTGGTGAGATAAAAAGACATCTGAGAGAAAGAGAAAGCTGGTGCTTTCATTGCATTTGCTGTGAAAGTCACTCAAAAATTGATTTATCTAGGACATGGAACTTTTAGGGAGGAAAAAAATCAAAGAAACAGACCCAAGCTTTTGATCTGATGACTTTAATTGCATTCAACTTTATGTGCCAGGAAGCAGAAAATAAAAATATCTTAGTAAGCATTGCCTGTTACATGAAAATACTTTCAAATCTATCATTCACCCAGTAAGTAACTTTGTAAGTAGTGAAGATTTTATCACATGTTTATCACACAACTCCTCTCACATTTGACGGACAAAGGACCAACAATCAGAGACACCGGTTCCCACAATTTCCTAGTTAAAAAATTAACTAGAGTAGTGCAAAGAGTAAAACAAACTCCTGAACTGATAATAGTACATTTCCAGCACCAACTGTGCTTATGCAAATAAATTTTCACTCATTTGATCACCTTTCCAATTTTTTTGTTGTTTAATCATTTTGTAACATAAGACTCCTTTATAACAAATAAGGAAAAGCACTTTTTAGTGTTCTATTTTAAATTGACTAGTTGTCTTAAAAAATCTAAGGTGCCTATCCTATAAGTAGGAGATGTTTTCTCCATTAATGATCCATGTTTATCTCTCTTTTCACAGAGGACAGTTATGGGATGGATGGGAAGGTTAATCTGCCTGGTCTCACTGCAGATATCAACTGGCAAGGCCTGGAAGACTTATACAGTGTGAATGAAAGTGTCTATGAGTACAGACAAAACTATAGACTTAGTCTGGTTGACTGGACTAATTACTTGAAGGATGTAGATAGAGTATTTGCACTGCTGAACAGTCACCATGAGCATAATAAAACAAATAAAACTAAAATTGCTCAAAGTGATAGGTTCCTAGCTATATCTGCTGAGCTCTCTGTGCCAGTAGAGTTGGCCTCCGCTGAGTCAGAGGAAGACCAAAGTCAGACGGTTGGGGAAACACCTCATTTGACCTTGCCAGCTGACCTTCAAACCCTGCATTTGAACCGACCAACATTCAGTCCAGAGAGTAAACTTGAATGGAATAACAACATTCCAGAAATTAGTCTTTTGAATTCTGAACACTGGAAAAATCATATAACTGAAAAATGGATGGAGCATGAAGAGTTAAACCATCTTGAAGTTGATTTCAGTGGCAATGGCATGGCAGAGCTGGCACCCAAGCCCAGCCTCAGGCTGCAGCCCATTAGCAGGCATCAGAAAGAATTTCCCCAGGATGGTGATCCAGGAGAAGATGTTTTTGAAGACTGGCTGTACCTTCCTGTGCTTTCCGATGTTGGTTCTACTCGTCGGACCGTAAATGCATCCACCACGGAGCAGCCTGTTAGCTCCAACAGCATGGAAAGGATGTCAAGCAAGGTGGAAAAAAGTCACAAAAGGGGGAGCTTCCAGAGTTTAGAAGGCAGTGCCTCCTTTCCACTCTCCTCTGATTAGCTAAAATGTTTACCCTACCCTGAACACAGTGTTTTTAACTTTTTTCTAGTAAACTAACAAAGGTAATCATGACAACCAGCATTCCAAACTATCCAAGGTTCATACATACAATAGAAGTTAGTGCTCATGGGAGCAATATGTGCACAGAACTTCATGTTGGAATTCACTGTCAAGAGTAGAAAGAAAGGTCTATTTATGTTTGCTTGGGGCTACTAAAACAGTGTTATTTTTGGAACGTCATAGAGACATGCACATATAAATGTTATATAATCTTGTGACTAGGATTGTGCCTTTCTGCATTCTAAAACCTTGACATTCTCAGTGAGTCCTTCAACCCACTTTCTACCACCTGCCTAGTGTGGTTTTGGTTCCTTTACAACCACTGGAATTTTTCAATGCCATCATTTTTCGCTCGGTGATTTTGCACTTTGAGATCAAAATGCCATGTCTATTTGATTAGTCTTATTTTTTTTTCTACAGCCCTGTCACAGTCACACTGCTTGTTGACAGTGTAACAGAATAAAATAGATCCCCAAGGATGATGACACACAGTATGGATCACATATGGTTTATCATATGCTTTTGTCAGGAAATATTGCATGTTTTACCTTGACTTGCTAAAATTGATTAGCAGAAAGGCATGGCTAATGATGTTGGCAGTAAAAATAAATAAATAAACAAAACGAAGTTTGCCTGCTCTCTCTGTGCCTGGCCTCAAAGTATTCATCATATGCTTAAAATTGCTAAGTTTTTATTGTCTTAGCAGGAGAAAAGGACTGAAGACCTTCCTCTTTTTTTTTTTTTAATCTTTGTTTTGTTTTCTTGACCTGGCTAATCAGTTTAGGTATTAAAAAAATATGTTTAGTTTTGACTCTGTAAGAATTTTTTTCAAAAAATGAAACTCATGAGCATTTCCTAACTTAAACATACATATATATGATTATTTTTAAGACCTTCACCAAGTTCTGGGGTTTTTTAAAGGTATAATTCACAACTGCTTTTGAAAATCTGTGTTCTTGAAAATATTCTTGTTATGTATTAGATTGTTAAATACCAGCAAAAGGATTACCTCATTGAGAGTTATCAGTACCCTAGTCAACTTCCCAAGAAGGTTTTTTTTTTTTTGGTTTAACTGACTCTCTCTTTTCTTTTTAGATAACTCAAATGCATAGGTAAATTATGTTTTCTTTAAGTGTTTAAGGTAAACTCTTTTAAAGAAAATTTAATATGTGATAGTTGGATCTTTGATAACTAAGTCTTTATCATAGACTCTACTGTGTACATATGTTAAAATTAACTAGCTCTATCAGATGCGTGTGTCACTGGCTGAATGACAGAAGAAACATATTTATGGTCATGAATGATGTGCTTTGTAAAAGGTTTCAAGTTACTAGGAAGAGTACTGTGTTGTTTTTTTTAATCTTGTGTAATATTCTGTGATACTTTTATAGAACAATTCTGGCTTCAGGAAAGTCTAGAAGCAATATTTCTTGAAATAAAAGGTGTTTAAACTTTAACTGTTTCAGAGAAATGAACTTAACCACTATTCTTTGCAAGTAAAATTGAGTCCTGATCTCAATTTACATGATTGAATGCTAACCAGAGATGTAAAATTCACCCAAAGTCAGTGTGATAGAGAACATCCTCATTAATGATTCAACATGGATTTGACCCATCGCTGTCAGGGAAGATCTGGCAGATGCAACACCAGGGCAGCTTACAGGTTTGCAGCTCGGTAGTTTGCATAGGACTGATATTTGGTTTAATTCTCTCCTGCAGCCATCTTGAATGCCTTAATTTTTAAAACAAGGGTTCCCGTGTTTCCATTTTTTTTTTTTTTTCACTGGACTCACAAATTATGTAGCTAGTCTTGAGCAACACAAATGGAGTTTTTCCAAAAATAAAAAGATAGACCCAGGGAAGGCAGTTTAGGTTATTTGGGGACTCTGGACTTTATCAAACACCTAACCACCCTTCAAAACTTCAAGTTTTCTAATATACTCCATACACTTCCTTCTGCTGCAGATCTCCTGGAGGGTTTTCACGCCTTTATGTAGAGAGACTAATAATCTATGAGTTGTCCAGAAGTGAAAAGGTTGATAATAAAGGAGGTAGGGGGAAGCAAAGTATTTTGGGATCTGCGAGTTCAATCCTTTGCTAATTCATGAAACCATCTGTATTAGTTTACCAGAGCTGCCATAACAAAATAACCACAAACTGAGTGGCATAAACAGAAATGTATTTTCTCAGAGTTCTGGAGGCTGAGTCCAAAACAGAGCTGTCAGCAGATTTGGTTTCTCTGAGCTCCTTGGCTTGCAGACGATCATCTTCTCTGTGTCTTCACACAGCCTTTTCTCCATGCATGCACATCACTAGCATCCTCTTGTAAGGACACCAGTCACACTGGATTAGGGTCCACCCTCATATCCTCACTGAAACTTAATTACCTTTTGAGAGTCCCCATTTCTAGATATAATTATCTTAGGGATTAGAACTTCAATATATGGGTTTTGAGTCAATGACACAGTAACAGTCAATAACTGCCAATAACACATTTTATTAAGAGAAAAGTCTAAGGTGATAGTCTCCAAAAGCACATTGTGCCTTCCTCCTTGTTCCTTTCCTGAAAATTGTGACTAGGGCAAATGTTGCTATCTTGAGGAAAATTCCTTCACCATTTGTGGAGTACCTACTATGTGTAAAAAACATGAATTAAGACTGTTTCAGAGTCTAAAGACCCCTTAGAGATTGACTAGTCAAATGGCCTTGTTTAATCTAAAAGGAAGCAGATGTCTAGATGGGCTGAACTGATTTCCAGACTCTCACTTCCCCATATATTTAGAAAAGGAAGAGATTTAGCAGAGATAAGGGCTATCCTCTCTCCATTTGAAAACACACACACACACACACACACACACACACACACACAC